>LOJH01010754.1:0-27136 GCA_001685095.1 Ellobius talpinus
AGCCAAGAAGAGGCTAGATATAATGGGCCAGGCAGTGCTTAAATGAATGCAATTCATGTGTTGTTATTTGGGGGTATAAGCTAGCCATGCAGGAACTGGGCCGGATGAAAAGCAGGCCTGCTCCCCTAACACTACACCCAAAGAAGCCTTGATCAAGAAGGCTTGTGAAACTAAAGAATGAGGACATGCCACTCTGAAGAGACTTTCTGCTTGTTTATTCCTGATTGCCTGCCAATCTGAACTCCTTAGGTCTCTGGCACTACATTCAAAGCAGTGAGTAAGCAGATTCATGCTGAGTTAGTTCATCTGGGGATGTTGTATTGATCTGAACTGCAGATCCATTGTGACTGAGGGCAGTAAAAAACATGAGGCAGATTCATAGGAATAGGTTACCCACTGGTTAAGACCTTTTTTTTTTTTAGTGTGGGGAATTTAGAGATGACATAAGAAGGATCAGGATAAAGAAGACATAAAAAGAAATGTGGGATTCTCGGGTTCATTTAATTATCATCTCTTTCTTAGAAAATGTGAACTGTACCTTAAGTCTCCAACTGTAAGCATGGAAAAAAGGGTAGTTGCCTAACGTGGTCATGAATCTGCCTTTATGAGATTCATGATACGAAGTTTCAAGAATGCTAAATGGCCCAGAATTCTCCATGAATATGTGTAAGAAATTTATAAAAATATCTCAGCAAGTGTGTCCAAAACATTTCATTGTTGCTGACATTTTTGCATTTATCCACAAAGCTGCAGATGTGTAGATGGAAGCTTTATGCTGTTGAGCTGAATAGGAATATTATGGCAAGCATTAAGCATAGTAAATTATTATCAGCTAAAGGCACATCCTCTGATCTGGGCTACTTTTGTAAATGAAGTTTCATTGGAGCATGGCCATATCAAGTTGTGTACATATGGTCTGTGGCTTCCTTTGTGCAGCAGAATTGAATAGTTGGAACAGGGATCTTAAGGCTCATCCTCTAAAGTATTTACTATCTAACTCTGTAATAGAAAGTTTCCCAATCTTCTGCTCTAATGCTCTTTGCATACTAAAAGCCCTGAGAAGGCACATATCCAAGAAATCTAATTTTTAACTCAAAACTTCTGGGCAGGCCACTCCAAGAAGGGACTCATTGATACCTACGTCTTGCTATTCTTGCCCTTGGGTAATATTCTCCCATAAGTTTTGACCACAGAGATCTGCTTTTGAATGAGGAAAATAAAGAATGAGGACATGCCACTCTGGAGCTTATGTCATAAGGAAGCTATGTTTCTCCTTGAAACACTCTCTACTTCTTCCCTGGTCTCGAGTCACTAGATATTACATTGTAAATATGTAGAGGAAGCCTCCAGGGAAATCCATGTGGTAAGAATCCAAGTACTAAAGTAACCACATGTGGACAACAGAAAGAGGAGCTCCTCAGCCTGCCAAGAGCCCTGTGGGCGAACTTGGAAACAAACTCTCCAGTCTCAGCTGAGCCTGATATGACTGAGGCATGACCAGGAGCCTTGATACTCCTCATGAGAAATCTGAGTCAGTGACATTCTGCTAACCTCTAGTTAGGCCCTTGAGCACCAGAAACTGGGATACAAAAAACATTTGTGACTTTAAATCGCTAAACTTTGATTGAGTAATATAACAATGGTAATTAAACAACTTTTAAAAATATTCAGCCAAAAGTCATTTGTCTTAGTAAATTTTCTTTTGTTGTGAAGAGACACCATGACCAAGGCAACTTACAAAATAATACATTGACTTGGGGGCTTGTTTACAGTTTCAGAAGGTGAGTCCATGACTATTATGTCAGAGAGTGTGGCAATAGGCAGACAAGCATGGCGCTGGAGCAGTAACTAAGAGCTACTTACTACACCTTACTTACATCTTATCTGAAAGTGTGTGTGTGTGTGTGTGTATGTGTGGTGTCTGAGAGAGAGAGAGAGAGACAGAGACAGAGACAGAGAAATAGACAAAGGCAGAGAGGGCAAATATGCCTGGGATGCCTACCCTCTAAAACATACCTCCTTTAACAAGGCCACACCTCCTACTTCTACCCAAAAGTTCCACTAACCAGGAACCAAGCTTTGAAATATACTAACTTATGGGGGCTCTTCTCATTCAAACCACCACACCATTCTCCATAGCTTTCTGTCATGAATCATTCACTACCTTAGTTTAGACAGTGAAGGGTTAAACAACTGCATCTTTCAAATTTAGAAAAATGGAAAATGTATTTCTGTCCTGATCATGAATTAAGACCTCAAAGAGTTTGATTCATTGTCATTTATCTGATGTAGTAATAATAACCACATTAGAAAAATGGCTTCTTCAGGTTAAGGGTCCATTCTATTATCAAGAAGAATGATTATGAAAAATCACTATAAATAATTAGTCCTATATAAGTGAGTGGGCCATCTGTCTCCCTGTGAACTCTGTTTCTCCTGCTTGAGAAGCATCGGGAATGTAGAAAGGACACAGGCCTTGAAACTGTGTCATTATCCCTGCATTCAGATCTGAAAACACAACCATACATTCCTGATGCTTGTTAGCTTTAGGAAATGCCTTGGGTCTGCAGGAACTTGCATTCCCTTACTCTCTGGTGCAGTGCAACTCACAGTTTCTGAAAATTTGTCCTGTCAATTCACTGATCTCATGGGTTGGTGATGTACCTTTTCCTTATAAGTCAGTACAAAGTCTTTCTAATTGGGTCAACTGACAGTATTTAATAGCAACCATGACAAGAAATTGCAACACAAGAATTCCGGAAATTGTTATCCTCCATCTTTCATTGGGGCTACACATTGAGCAAAATATATAGCCCAGGGTTGTCTTTAGCAGGTGTTTCTGCAGTATCTCTTTGGTAATCAGCATGGAAATTCATATGTGCTGGCAGTCCTGTCAGGAAGGGATCTTTGCCCATACCTGAGTGGGTCCAATGACAGCTTAATGTAATTTTCAAATTGGAATTACACAAGAGTGAATTTCCATAGCATTTTCATTGGTCATTGGTTGTATGAACCTAGGCAAGAATCTGTAATATATGAGCCTGTTTTTTCACCAATAAAATATTGAAGATCATGCTTTGGGAGTTAAGAAATATATCCAGTATCTCTTACAGAGCCTGGTTCATTGTAGGCCCACAGGAATGATAGTTTCTGTCTTTGCCTCTCTTCCTTACATCAGAACCCATCAGATGAGGACTGTATATGGTCTGGATGCTTATAGCTGCTCTCTTCTTGTTTGTCACTTTCCCCTATTGTTGCTCTCTGTTTTCTTCTTTTCTGAACTAATATGAACAATCTTTGACCTGAATGGTATGAACCTTGGTAATTTTTATGTTCACTACTAGCATCCTCAGCCGTTAAAGAAAACTCTAGTTTTGAAGATGTGTACTCATCAGGAGATTATCTAGAAGCAATCCAATTTACAGTAGAGTTTGACAGAGCTGCCTGTTACCAGGTTTTGTAAATGAAGTTTTCTTAGGATTCAGTCACATTCATGGCTGCTTTTCCAATTCAAAGACAGCACCAAATAACTGAAACTCCATGGCCCATAAACCCTAAAATACTTACCATCTAGCCTTCTCTAGAAAAATGTTTACTCACTCCTAATCTACCTACTTGATCTTTGGAGGCAACTCAGGAAACAGCCCTCTAAATGTCTGAACTGATATATAAATTTTATATATAAGTATATGAAACTTGAGAACAAAACAAACAGAAATGGTTATTTCCCATCAGGACATGGGAAAGAACTCTTTTAGAATCAAGAAGTAAGATTCAACCCAATTTAAATTGGTTACCTAAGGCAAGGAGGAGCATTTAGGCATATATTTAATATTTGGAGTAAAAATACATACATTCGTTTCATAGTTCCCTGACTTTCAAAGGATATGACTTTGAACAAGTGTCCTTCCTCTTGAATTGTTTCTTTACCCTACAAAATAATGATTTCAGTAATTCTTTCCTCAGAGAGTTTTTTTGCAAGAGTTAATGAGATAATATACTCCATAAACTTTAAAACTTCATACAAATGTTATTTTTGCGATTAAGATATAGGCCCTCGAAATATGTTTGTTGGAACAATTAGTATAAAGATTACACCTCTAATATTGTTGGAAGATTTCCAGGCATGTACGCCATGAGACATGTTGATTGAAGAGTCAAACATGAGTTGATTCTTTCTTGCCTAAAGTCCCCAGGTCATTTTTGTTTTAACGCAAATGGTATTTTAGGCCTTTAAATTTCAGGCCAACTTCCAACATAGACATATATTCCAACATAGACATTTTAAATCCCTGTAGACTATTCTTTGTGGGTAAAACACTGAAGTCATGAAATGCCTCTGCATCACCCCATCCTGGGTCATGGATTACAGAATTTATACTCCTTTGCTTTCCTATGGAATTATTCCATATCTGATCTTGGAGCCACCTTCCTATCTCAGAACTACCGAAAGCCATATTGAATACAATCTTTCCCGGTCTTCTTCAGTCTTGTAAGCCAGGTAATATGTAAGCAGCTTGGGAAAACATCTCTGTTTTGTGCCTCTTGTCTCTTCTGGATCCATCAAAGCAGTTGCAGTCACCATGTTAGTAAGTGGGAGTCTACAAATCACATCCCTAGGAAGGCCCAAGGAAGATTCCAATTTTTCTGCTACAGGAATGGGTAAAAAGGGAAAATCAAGCAATTAAGACGATGACAGAGAAGGAAGTCTGTCTGCCTTGAGGGGAGAAAATGGTGTGAATTTCAATGAAAAATTACTATTCTGAGAAGATGCTGGCAGAATTCCCAGATCTCCCTTTGTGTGAACTGCGTTCAGTTCAGTTAGTCTTCTAGCCCATGCTGTGCTCCAGCTGTGATGTGTGCCTGCCATGTCAGTGATTTACTCTCTGCCACTTCTAATCCACACATTTTCAGGGCTGGTGACAACACATTCGTGGCATCTAATTTGCAGTGACTTTTGTCATTCTGACATAAAAAACATCATAAAATACAAAGTGTCCATGATGTGTATCCCTTGTGGTGTGGAGTGTAAAAGATCCAAAGTGTCTAGGACATGACACCTAAGGGACATCTGTGCCTGGGATCTGAGGGATGAACAGTCTCTCTTCTTTGCGTGATATTTCAAATACTACATATGAGTAGATATTCCAGCCATTTCAGATTAAGAAAGAAACTTGGATATATGATGTACACTCAGTAACTCAGGTAGTAAGTGTAAACCTGGGAAGAGAATCAAGGCCTGTCTACACTGTTTTCTCACTACGGTGCTTGGCTCAAAAGTCCTGAGTTGATTTGAATGTTTTGTTTGTTTTCTATGTATTTTCCCTGGTTCTCTGATTCCTTCTCCGTTTTTCTTTTTTTTAGTTTTTAAGAAATTTTCTTTTGTTTTTATCAGGGTTCCACCTCTCACCCTGCAATAAAGTGCCTTTCTCTTGGTGGTACAGGGATTGGAGTGTGACTGAGAAAAACACACTTTGGCTCACTCGCTCACCTAATCCCAGAACCAAAGCTTCGTCACAGCAAGTCATTGAAATAACTTAAACATCTTACTTGCTGCACAAAGGAGAGCTCGTCTACCAGAGCATGGGTTTGGTCAGCTTTCCCTGCTGAGGGGCAAATAGTAATTCTTTATGGCATCTTTGGCTATGCCTTAAGCAACAACTACTTAGTAGCTTTGCTGAAATGAAGCAGGAGGACAGCTGTGGACCATCCATCAATAAAAGTGCAAGGCCATATCCAATCAAACTTTATTTACAATATCATCATCAAGTCAGATTCAGATGGAGGGCCAGCATTTGCTTTTCTTTGGCTACCTTGCCTTCAGCAGCGAGCAGCTGACCGTGAACTTCTCCGTTATCCAAGGCAGACAAATCAACTCAAGGGCACTGCTGGGAGAAGAGCGATTAGGGTTCCTAAGAGCTCATGGATTTTGGCTGATGTGGCAAAATGGATGAGTTGTTGGTGAACCTCAGCAGCCAAAGGCAAACTGTGCTTGTGGTGTGGAATCCAAAATTCATAGGTGATGGAGCTGGGTGATCAGAGTCAGAGCCTGGCTTTAATCTGCATCTTGGGTTGAAGGAATATTAAATTAGTGATGGTGATGATGGGGCTTCAGGCTCAATTTAAAGATGGAAATAAGTCATTTTAAATCTCTGCCTTGACACCAAAGTGAAATTGACCTTAAAAAGTGGCATGTACCTGATTTTCCATCTGTTCAAAGTACTGGGATGACATTCATCCATCTACCTAATTTCCCCTCCCCCACTTTCTCGCTGACTTAATCATTTCTTCCTCTCCTCTAGTCACATTGCTTGATATGGGTCAAAGTCTTGTGTTACAAGACCTTGTCCTCCTGAGGCTGAGTGGCGACTTGAGATTGTGGAGTTGATATATGGTGCATGGAGGAAGGAATTTTATATCTGTCTGCAACAGTTCAGAGCAAAGTACTGATCCACATCCCAAAACCTGGAAAAATGAATGATGATAACATGAACTCAGTTCAAGATGGTTTCTGTTGAAGTTCATTCATGAATAGCTAGAGATAAGCATAGCAGAAAAATGCTTGGCTCCTTCTCACCTGGGTCATAGGGAGTTCAGGACTCATTGAAATCTGACTCATCAGGGTGCCAAAACACAGGAAGCAAAGGTTTGTTGCCTTCTATATCTTCAGATGTGGAAGGCGGCTCTGTGGATAAGACTGCATATGTTGCAATGGTCACAATCTCCTATAGAATACCGCATCTTTAGTATAGGAAAAAATGAATAAAATCCTTACTTTGTTCTTTTGAATATGAACTGTTTACCACAAAGTCGTAGATGTTGAACATTTAGTCCCTAGTTGGTGAATCTTATCAAGACATGATTACACTAGGAGAGCTCTACTCAATGCATAAATACACTGATTAATAATCATGTTTGAATGGACTGAGACGTGATGAAAACTGATATGTGGAACCTGATTGATTAGAGGAAGTAGATTTCTGAGGGTATGTGTTTGAAGGATGTTATCTTTTCCTGGCCTCCTTTTATCTCTTGTTCATGGTTACCCAAAGATGAAGAGCCACCTCAGTCACAGGTTCCCGCTGCCATGATGTCCTGCTTCACCAGAGGTCCATAGTAATGGATACAGCTGATGAAATCCTTCCTCCTCTTAAATAAAAAGTCTAGAGAAATTCCCAGGAATCCACAAGGATGACCCCAGCTAAGACCCTAAGAAATAGTGGAGACAGTGCCGGAACTGGCCTTGCCCTATAGTCAGATTTATGGCTATCTTAAATATCACCATAGAACCTTCGTCCACTGCAGCTGATGGAAGTAGAGGCAGAGAGCTACAGTGGAGCACTGAGCTGAGCTCCCAAAGTCCAGCCAAAGAGTGTGAGGAGTGAGCATATGAGCAAAGAAGTCAAGATCATAACGAGGATACACACTGAAACAGCTTACCTGAGCTAATGGGAGCTCACCAACTCTCACCGGACAGGGAAGGAACCAGCATAGGATCAAACTAGGCCCTCAGAATGTGAATGACAGTTAGATGGCTGGGGCAGTGGCACCAGAATTTATCCCTACTGCTGCTGTATTGTTTTGTTGGAACCCATTCTCTTGGAGGAATACCTTGATCAGCCTAGATATAGTAGCATGGGCTTTGGTCCTTCCTCAAAGCAATATGCCTTACCCTCTCTGAGGAGTGAATGGCAGATGGGGTTGGAAGTTTGGGGGAATAGGAGAAGGGGAGGGAGTGGAAACTGGCATTGGTATGCAAAATGAAAAAAGGATAGTTATTGTTTTTTTAAATAAAATTTAAAAAGAATGAATAATTAAGTGATTGGTCTTCTCTGTAACTGTAAAATGCAGTTAGTAAAATGATACCTTACATCCTGTTAATACTTACACTCTGTTAGTCTATAACAAGTTGCTTGGTATGAATGTACATAGGTTCTTAGAATATTTTGCTTTTCACCTGTAATATGAAAAATGCTTAATTGTGTTAAGGGATATGGAAAACATGTTGGTTTTTACTTGTATTCATTGCAATCATTCACTTGAAAAACAGAATGTAACCACCTTGTAATTTTTTATATTGCCTGAAAGATTTTGCTGGGGTATATAAAGCTATAGGGGAAAGAATAAGGCTAGAGTTTAAATGAGTTAGAAGGAAAACATCAAGAATGAGGGAGTTAGAAGGAAAACATCAAGAATGAGAGAATTAGAAGAAATTAGAACGTCAACATCAAAAGTAAACATAGATTTAGAAGGAAACCATCAAAGAAAGAGAGAAGGAAATCACCAAGAAAATAAAGAATAGGGAATGCAAAAGAAGAATAAAGAAAAGGTCTGAAGGAAAGAAAAATCTCTCTAATATATTTATTTTGTGCTTTTGCTAAATACAAATAATATTTAATATATTTTATAACTGATGCCAATACTGATTATTCTCACAATTAATTTATGTAAAGACATTTATCAATGTGAATGATTTGATGTTTTTTACCTCCTTCTTCTATTCTGCACAACAATCTCGTAAAACATGGTGAAGTAGCTGGGGATCAGAAACATGGGTGTAATACCTCTGATGAGGTAACAGAGCCCATTAGATGCTGTAACCAAACTTCAAACAAATCCTGTGTGAATTGAAGATGCAATATCCCCTATACTCTCATGTATTTGAACACTTGATCCTCAACTGGTTGCACTGTTTGGAAAAAGCTTTGGTACCTTGGAAAGGCAGAACTTCCCTGGAGGCGCTATGTCATGGTGGGGAGGCCTTGAGGGCTTCTAGGTCAACTCTACTTCCCATTTATTCTATGCCTCCTGCCAGCAGATACAATGTGATCAGTCAGCTTCCAGTTCTCACCATCATATCTTCCCCATCATGATGGACTGAAACTGTAAGCCAAAATAAACCCTTGATTTCTTCAATCATTGTGTTGGTTATTTTGTCATAGCAACAGCTACATAACTAAAGCAGTTCCCCCATTACAGTTCCTGGCTAAGAAATTCTGTGAATCCATCATGATGATTGCGGTTCTGTTGTCTTCTCTAATGCAGCCATTAGGTAACCAAGAAGTATCATTTTGTGTGATAATGCTATTGCAGGGAATACTGAGCTCTGTGGAACTGTAGTGCAGAGGCAAACCAATTGAGGGGGACTTTCGCTATCAGCTTTAGCCTTGCAAAGAAGAAGGACTTGTAAGTGGCCATAAAAAAAGCTTATGTCTCTCTTAGCTCCAAAGATATTCTAGAAGAAAGGCCTGAGCTGGGAAAATTTGAAATTGCCAAGGAGAGAATAATTTTGTAATCTGGAAGTAGATTTACACTTTGCAATTAGCAACGAGAAATGTCAGTTAAGGCTTCAACACACACACTCCAGAGTTATTCTGTTTTCTGCTTAGAAGCAAGAGAAAGTTGTGGACACACAATCAGATACATTTAAGACTTCTTCGTGGTCCCGGAAATACTGTCTGATCAGTTATCTTATTGAGTCCTCTCAAACACGTCGGGCTATTATCTCAAACAGTACCACCAGCCTCAGAGAATAGATCCAGTGGTGTAGCTGAGTGGGATGAAAAAGACACATTTAGTGAGCAATAGATATAAGATCTGCCTCAATTACCTGTATGCAAGTCTATTTCTTTGCTTGGAATATTTCACTTCATCACTTGGTTTATTTTGTCTTGTCCAGATGGAAGTCCACATCCTTTTTATCCTCTTATAATTTTTTGTTGTTCCATAATTGTACAACACATTAGATTTCTGATTCTTGTCTTATGTTTGGCTGTGTTGAATAGCCCAGGTGTTCCCTGACACTCGCTACATACGCAGAAGGGATGTTTAGGATCCATGTACCATGGAAGTATGAGAAACCTCAATTCACTAATAGGTAAAAAAAATCCATGTGTGTTGACCACAAAAATTGTGCCTAATGGGTTACAGTTATGACATTTATTCTTCCCTAGGGAGCAGTTTTAAAATATTTAAATGTCAAAGCTGAGAGAGATTTGAATCCCATCAATCCAACTTAATGGTATTACAAATGAGAGAAATGAAGCAATATTCAGAACCAAATTGCTGAAGGCTACAAACCTTACTAAGCTTTGAGATCGTTGATCATTGTTTCCCAAATCAGTGCACAGGGAAAGATGGTCATGAGGTACAGCATTTGGAAGGAAAAACCATAGTTGGTATATGAAACATAAAGAGATCTTGTAAACATGGGGTTCTTGAATGAATAAATCAATTGCTATTTCTAGAGGTTGTTTTTGAGCATATATCATACTCAAATGGGTTATCCAGTCACTATTGTTAGGAAGCTCATGACCTTTCTGTTCTGGAAAGGGATGGGCTTTAGCGGTTCATTGACTTCTGTCCAGATAGCTTTAGTGGACAGGAACAAGTATTCTCTACATAGGCTTTGAAACTCTTATAGATCTACTTCTTTTGACAAGATATTAAATATCTCTTGGATCTTTGTTCACAAAGATGAATATTGGGTCTACTGCTGACTCTTGCTTTATGCTTCTTGCAGAATATTTGAGGATCCAGTTTTTCCTGCAGAAAACCATCTGCTCTCCTACAGAGCAGCAGAATCTCAATGGGCAGGCTTGCACATTCCCAAAGAGCTCATCAAAGCAGAGATGGGCCTGCCTGAGCTTAGCAGAAAAGAATGAATAATACTCTTCTGATCTTTTCCAAGAATTTTAATGTGGTAGAAATATGATTTAGTCTCCATGCCCCCCAAATTAGATAAGAGCAATTTACTGAAATACAAATTTAGAATAAACCAGGATCTCAGTTCTCTGAAGGCTTTTCAAAAATCACCTTCGATAAATGAAGTCAACTTGTATATCTTTTGACATTTAGAATTTGTCTAATATGGAAATCACACTTTTACAAATAACAGTTATTTGTATCTACAAAGTAAAATTGAGCAGGACCAAGCTTGGAGGCTGGAGAGCAGGGTCTGTTGTCACCATTATTTCCTGTCTGCATGACTTTGCAAAGGTAGGCCATGAATGATCTTTCTAAGACTTGGGTTGCTTATTTGTAAAACAGAGATAATAACATTTACCCCCAGAGTTTAAACTGTGAGAAGAACTAACGCAGACAGAGCTCTCCAGTTGTTTCATGGCTTGATTACAAACTGTGTCTGAAATTTGAGGAATAAATTTTGAGCAGGCCTGATAGTGAGAAAATGGCTGAATTTGTATTTTGAGACGTTGAGATAAGTGGATTTCTGGGAGTTGTTCAAACTCTAGTAATTATGTAAAATTACTTTGTATGCAAAGTCTTATACATATATATGCACACATATTTTCCATATATGCATACATATTATCTATATATACACATCACTTTGCTTAATTCCTATCATACTTTGGGAATTTGCATATGTCATATCCATCCCCAGAGGAAAAAGCCAAGCCTGGCAGAGAGCAAACAGCATACAAGGTCAGATGCTGAAAAATAGAACTAACTGAGATATGAAGGTGACCTAGGAGCACCTCAAGGTCCCTCAGGGACTCACCATGTGGTACAATCATTTCAAATAGAAAATCATAATAGAGAAAAGAGGCACTCTGGGGACATTGCAAAGGCTCTGAAGTCCATATGTCATGCCCTTATAGCAATTACAGCAATGTCTTCTAAAGCCAAGTCTGTGGAATCTAGAAAAGCACAGACACAAATGTAGATAAACAACTCACAATCTCCTCCTTTTATTTCATTTAAGCCAATAAATAACTACATATTGGCTATGAGTGTCTGCATGGAGGACGGCATCATCTGGCACCCACTGGGGCTTCATGAATTGCCTTTTAAATTGAGCTGCCCTTACACTTCACCCATCTTTTGATTCCGGAATCTGTCTTTTAAGAAATAAAATTAAAATTACATTCATGTATTTAGTTTGTAGGGCTTGTATGTGTGTGCATGCATGTTTGTGTTGTATGTTTGTGTGCATTTATGAGTATGAGAATGTGAGCCAGCACATGGCATGCCATAGGTGTGGATGTTAAAACAACTTGCAGGAGTTGGTTCTTCCTTCCACCATACAATTTGAGCTCAGGTGGTCAGGGTTGGTAGCAGAAATCTTTACTACTGAACCATCTTGCCAGCCATCTAGGGCCTTTCTTACCTCTTGTCTTTATAGTCTTTATTACTTTAGCTTTACTAGTGGCTACACTATTTTAAATAAGTCTCTCCTTCCTTCAACAGCCACTAACTGCCTATTGATCCTCAGAAAGTAGTGATGCTTCTTGAGCTCCTCCCCACCACATGACAGAATGTTGACTGGCTCAATTATGTGCATGTTTTGCACAGGTAATCACAGCTGATGTGAGCTACTGGGTGTAATTGCCATACCACACCTAGAAGAGAGCATCAATTCTGATGCTTCCTTGTTCTCACAAAGTAATTGAATGATAGAGGGAGTCTGTTCCTCCTTGAAGAAAGAGGTTCTTCTTGCCCTGATGCTGCGTTTCCTTTTTTCCCACCACCTTGGGCATTAATGTAATGCCTTTTCTCTGCAATTGATATTGGTAAGGGGTGCATTTTTCCTATGTCAATTGCTGATTATTTGATTATCAGCTATACAAGTAAACTGCTGGGTCAGAGGTTCCTAATTTTACTTACAGCAATTCATGATTGACTTTAGTTTAAAAGCTTCTTTTTATTATTATTTTATTGATTTTTATGGAGTTCTACAAAAGCTTCTTTAGCCAAATGCCACACCAACAAAAATCAACTAAGTAAGAAGTACTTCTGAGGCAGAGAAGGACTCCAAGGAAGTGGGAGGAGAAGGAGACTAAAGGAATAAGTCAAATGTAGACACTAATATTTTATTCATTTATCTGCAGTGAAAACTCTCAGCGGGTTATGCCATGTTACAGCAAAGCAACTTTTATAGAAAGGAAAAAGATGTCTTTACTCTCATTAGGATTGGGCTTTGTCCAAAGAGGGCCACCTACCTACTGTCGCCTGAGAAAAAGAAAGATGCATAGGACAGAACCTATTTATAGATTACCCCAGTGCACTGGAAATGATTTTAGATGGAGAAGAAGAAAGAAAATGATCTTTTATTGAGTACCTGTGCTGTGTGCCTCTTCAAAGGTAATGGTCCGGTTTCCAAACTGGCATGCCTGTGAGTGGAGTTATTAGACTTCCCACTGGTACAGCCTAACCAACCTAACCTTGCAGCACATTGCGCAACCCTCACAAGGAAAACTCAAATGAGCACTATAAGTTCTTAGAAGGCTTTCTAGCAGGTGGTAGGTAGTATTGCTAATCTTTATCTCTTGTACTGTCGGGACTTTTGCAATGTGGATGTGGGCCTTTTGGGGCTAATGTTCTGAATCGAAGCGCTGTGCTGGAATTAGAATGCAACTTCAGAAGAGCTTAATGTTTGAAAGTGCATGCAGCAGAGTGCTGCAGAAGGGTGTTCTTCATCTTGCGTGCCATTAGCGTACATGCTGAGAAACAAAGCTGGGCCCCATACCATAAGTTGCACAATTTTAATAATTACTGCAAATGCTAAAAGTTGGTTATTATTAGGTTTAATTCACAGATGAAGAGATTGAGACTTTCAATCATTTGCATAAAATAAGAAAGGTTATGATGGCCTTCCTTGGGTTTGAGTTCATAGATTTTTATCTCCGTGATTACTGTTCCTTTTGCTCCACTCTGTTTCCTGCGTGGGGTGAGTCAATATATTTCTATCACAATGTGATATTGCTCCAGTTGGGCAGAAGACATACCTAACTTGAGTGTTTCAGCTATGTGCAAAGCTATTTATTATCTGAGGAGGAGTCTGCTTCTATTCTCATCTGTTTCTTCTCTCTTGGAGACCTCTTCTCTCAGCACCACCGTGAACAAACAGTGGAACCCAACCTGTGCATCCTCTGCAGTGGTCAGGGACCACTGTCAGCCTCCAGCAAGTGTATGTAAATATCACCCAATACCTAATTTGGTCTAAGTTTGTATTCACTTACACAATAACCATTTATTAACTCATTCCAGGGACAAGCCAATGTATTAAGACCAAGAACACAAAGATAAATCTTGTCCTCAGGAATTCTCTGTTCAATGTGATGGATTTACATAGCATTGCAATCCATTGAGAGAAGAAGGATGGCAGGAGAATTTGACAGTTACAAGGAAAGCACAAAAGCAGAAGATAGGGCTGTGATTCAGGGAGTCCAAGGATGGCTCCATGTTTCCGTATAGATTTGGTCATTTGTCAAGTGTGCATCTAGGAAGAGACTGCAGGGGAAGACAAGACAGCAGATGCAGCTTATTAAACAAAAATCAAAGAGTCAGCTGCAAGCACTAAGCAAGGTCTAAGCAAGAATGTGAGTGGCAAATCGGGTGATCTATGGAGACTTGGAGCCAAGACCAGGAAAGGGATATGTGGAATAATTCACTATACACTTGGAAGTTAATAGTAAACCGGTGGCAGTGTGACAATATAATTATTTAAATGTCACAGTATGTGACACATCCTGATGATGTCCCCATTTTATATTTAATGAGTCAGAAAGTCTATACAGCTATTACAGGGTTTGTGTCTCACCTCTTTTCTTTCCTCCTATCTCCTTATGTGGTCCCTTAACCCAAATTCCATCTTTTCCACTGTGAAGGCCTTCTAGTTTTATGCTCTTCTTCCCTTAATTTATCCCTTACTTAGAGAGCTTTAAAAGGCTAGATCCACCAGGAACTTGCTAAAAATATGACAAGAATTCAGTATATACTTTTAACGGAGTGTAATAAACAGGAATTGAAATTCATACTGGAGTTTGCCATTTTCATTTTTAGACCCTTATGTTTTGTAGCCATTTCTCTTGTGCTGTAGTCTTCAGGGAACGTAGGCATAAAAAAGAAAAACAATGCACATGCTAAGAGTGGAAAGCAAAGAGTTAAAGATTCTAGGCAAGCGAGAGGGCTCAGCCAGTGAAGGGCTCAGCCAGTGAAGGCATTTGCCATCAAGCCTGACTACGTAAGTCCAACCCCTGAGACCCACATGGTGGAAGGAGGAAACCAATTCAAAAGTTTCCTTCCAACTACCACAGGAATAGTGTGGTTCGTGAGCACAACAACCTCCCCGAACAATAAATAAATAAGTAAATAAAAGTAATTATAAAAAATCAAGAGAGTTAAAGATTCTACAGCATGACGTAGCCTGTTCGATGAAGCTATGGTGTTAATTTTTTGAACTGAGGTTAATAATTTCAAAATAAAAGCTATCTTATTGGTTGAATCATGTTTCTTGAATGTTGAAACCCGAGTTCTTAGTGTCACTAAACTTGACATTACCTGGAACTAGTATCATTGCAGATGTAAGATGATGCCCGTCCTATCATTGGGTGACTTCCTTATAGTTGCTGTCCTTACAGTAATAGTCAAATATGAAGTCAAGCAACTGTGCAACGAAGGAAGATTCTGTGAGCAGTCAGAAAAGATGATAATGAAGAAGACTGGAACTAGTCTCTGTTTTCAGCCCCCAGAAGGAGCCAGCCTTGAAAACACAGTGACTTTGGTTTTCTGGCATCCAGAACGATGAAATGATAAACTCATGCTCTTTAAATCCTCTGGTTTGCTGCACTTGGTTTTTGGATGGTCTTAAGAAGCTAACATAAAAGTCAAGGAACTTTGATATTAGCCTTTGAATGGTAGGTTTGTACAGCTGCCTCTCACAGACACTGGGGGTACTTCACCCTTATGTTCTCCTGGAACCTTGTTGGATTTACTACATCTTCATTCTGGAAACGAGACCTCAGGTTCCTGGGGCAGTTTTCTTTCCCCAGGCAGCCATTAGAAGTTTGCAATCTCCTTGTAGATACCTGGTGTCTCTGACCCATGGCTGAAGAGTATGAAAGGTCTACCAGTGCTTCAACTTCTGAGGTAGACCCCATACTCCAGAGTTCCCCACACTTCAGGGGGAAGCTCTCTTTCACAGGGATTCATTTGCAATCCTCTTTTGAACTTCCCCAATTCTTTTGCCGGAGATCACTTGCTCTCCAGTCATTTTATCAATATCTGCTTCAGAGAACCCTTAGCTAACATCCTGCTGGGTCTCTTTCTGCACTCATCACCTCTAAAATTGAAGGGGAAAGTCAGTTTTTGATTGCTTCCCAAGCAACAAAAGTGGGGTTGGTAAATGCCAGCCAAGGGAATGGTTGAAAGGCAGAATGGCAGGATGGCATTTCCTTTAGGAACAAAGAGTTTTACATAAGGTAGACAAATACCATGATCGAGGTGGTAAAGAGGATGGAGTAGAATTCCAACACAACCTTGGTGTCCTTGGAGCACAAGGAGCCACAAATTGTTATGAACATCATGACTATAGTTGCAAACATAGTTCAAGAAAAATTATAGCATGTGCAGTTTATAGCTCACATCTTTTGGTTCATAGTGTGTGTGTGCTTCTGTCTTCTCACTGTGCTCTGAGAGTTAAGACAATGTGCAACTTGTCATAAGGAAGTGACTTTTTCACCTGCAGAATTTGGCTCAGTGTTAGTTAAATGTTCTGGAATTTAAAGTCATCTTTTCCCCCTTCTTTAAAATGTCTAAATGCTGTGTTGATAAATGTCACATAGAATATCGAATGTGATGGAATGTGCTAAGGATAATGGGAGTTACTTTCTAGTTCGCGTGAACCATGACTTGCCTGCATTTAGAAAGAATAATGAATGTAATTTAATATAGCACCTTTGCAGAGAAGTGACTCAAAACACTTTCAAAGTGAATATTAAAATGCCAAATAATACAATAAGGACATGGACTTAAGTAGATAATAATAGATCACACACAAAAATGACACAATGCAGCAGAAGGTGCATTTTTAAGGTCTGCGTTATGTAGTTATTTGTAGAAAAATGAACAGAGAGGTTGGCATGGGATGAGGTAGACAAAGGTCAGATAGAGATTGAATACTTATGGCAATGATTAGAGTTAGCACAGGGCACCTGCCGAGGGTACATATGGAAGCCAAAATCATGGGCAACAAAGTGTGATCCAATATTCATAATCTGTGTTGCTATGAACAAGCTCATTTCAAACTTGAACTTCAGGATCCCTGCACAATATATAGACTGTTTTGTGGAAACTCATTAGTTCCATACATTTTAGGAGACCTCCAATAATAAATAGTTTCATTAATATATCTCTTATTATCAAAGTGAAACAATAGCCTCAGCATCTTCTACACATACTCTTCTGCTGCCTGTCACACACACACACACACACACATGAGGGACATCACTAAGTAAATCCATCATACACACACACACGCACACACACACATGAGAGACATCACTATGTAAATCCATCACAATTCTCTCTCTATTCCATGGAATGTAATCACACATCACTCATAGACCTTGAAGAAAATTAGGTTTAGAGATCATCTAGTCCCAGATTCTTATTTTCACATTGTAATAATTGACAGCCTAATGACGTGAAATGATTGGTTTGAAATTTCACAGTTGTAGTCAGCGTTTTGTTCTAGGTCCTATGCTTATTACTACACACGCATCATTTTATCCTTATGAAATCATTATGAGGGATATATCTTTACTTATGACTGACAAACTGAGGTAGATAGAGAGGAAACAGTTTGCACCAAGACTCAGCTGCATTAGCCTGCCTAGCCCAGGTGACTCCTGAACAGAGTCTCGGACTCCCCTCCTAATCTGCACTCCCATTCTCTGTTCTGTCTCCACAGGGCCAGATCAGGCCTTACGTTCCTGGAACTTATGTAAGTAGGCCATGTAATGTCCTTTCCTCTAACATTTTCTCTGTCCCAGGAGAGATGGGGAAGTAGGGAGGATACTGCAATTCAGCAACGACCTGTTTTGCTAAACATTAAGAACTTTTGCCTTGGATCTTTCCCAGTCTCCTTTGCTGCTCTTTAACTCTGAGCCAAAGATTTGAGTCAGAAAAATCCCTACTTAAATATGCGTCTGTAAGCAGGAGTTAAAGGCATTCCGAGTCTCAGTGTGTTCATATGAAATATAGGGTTGCCATTAGTAGCAGGCAGTTTCCTTGAGTATCAGCTGATAAGCATGGAAAGGCCTTGAAAACCAAAACTGCTAAGTATTACTCACTTTTGCTATGCCAGACAGAAGATGAAGCTATGAGTCTCATAACCCATAGTCTTTGAGTGAGATGTAACTGTTAGGAAACTAATTCTCAAAGCCATTATCGGTGTGCTGCCCTTTAGAAGCTATATAGGTTTTTTTTTAATACACACAGAGGGAAACTACTGGTTACTAAGACATGGTGGCTAAGGAAGTGATGACTGAAAACACAGAACCTTATCAGGTCACCAATATGACTTTACAAGCCAACAAGGTCCTTGGCAGTAGCCTTTTCCAACAAGTCAGTATGTCAAAAGAAACAATGACTCCTCCCGAGAACAAGAACAAAGTCACCAAACTCTTCAAGATGGACTTGAAATAGAACTCTTCAAGACAGCCTTCCTGCATCTCATTCCTTTTGGATTCATTAAGGACAAGGGCTAGCTAATGGTAATGGCATTCCTTTGACCCAGTCAGTCAAGAGAATCATCTACCCAGAATGACCCATAGAGGCCCAGATAAGAGAGTGAATTGATTGTCCATTGTAAGTTTAAGTATCTCTTATCCAACTAACCAAGTACAGTTTTCTAATGTGAGATGTACTTGGTATTTTTATTTGGACTGGAACCTAGAAACCAAATAGAAGACATGATAGTTCTTGGCAACAATGAGGGGTGGGACAGCTTGCTACCAGAAATCCCAGGGAAACGAGATCAACTGTGGAATGCTATTTTTCGTCTTAGAGATTTTAGAGATAAAAGATGAGGCGTACAGCGTCTTGCCCTAGAAAGAAACAAAGACTGAAGAGGTAGACAAGGGGAGACACTATGACCAGGGGCACAGTGACCTGATCAAACAGTTGCTAGTCTCTTTTCACCTTTTTTCGGGGCTTTCCCACAAAAGCACAGCCATTTCGTCAACTACCTTTGACCCAGCACTCAGTCCTCTCACCTGCCCACTATGTCTCCAGAACCAGGTCTAGAGTAGAAAACGTCGGAACCAATCAACAAAGATCCATGTGCTGGTTCACCCTACTTCATTTAATCCTTACACCAGCAGTGGGAATTGGTGATCCTTGTCTCTGAAACAAAGGAGTAAATGAAACCTTGTCTGTAGTCACACCGTACAGAGCTGTGATTCCAATTATAAGCCATCGGACCTCACATTCCAGATTTTTAGCGTATACCGTGTGATCTTCTGTGCCACAGATCATTTTTTTTCTTTCTTTCTTTCCTTGACAACTCTTGCACTTGCTTATATGTTTATTTCCACCGGGCCTTGTTATAATTAAGTTGATAGAGATGTACAATGATCTGGGAACTTAACAAAGTCCCTGATCTCAGGAGCCGAGAAGGTCCACAGACCAAACACCGCAAGGATCCCACAGCTATTGCAGATCAGTTTTTGTTACATGCTAAGAAGGAAAAGGAAGCAAAATAAAGGAGAGGTATACAAGCCAGAAGAAGCATCATTTTCAATGAAGAACCCAAGGAAGACCCTCCTGAAGGCACACTATTTGAAAACAGACTGAGAATTACAAGGACCAGGGACAGAAAAGAGAAGCTAGGCGAAGGCCTTGGGTTGTCCTAGAGAATAGAAACACAATTCAAGACCTGGTGGAGGAGTCAATATATTGTGTCAGATAAGAACACAGGCGTGGACATCCATCCTGCCGGTAGAAACTATATACTGAGCTGATGACTAGCTATCTCACATAAGCACATCTACTCCAATTCTCTGTACCTCAATTCTCTCTTCTGTAGTAGGCTACTGATGAGATGCTTCACTTCTGGGGTCATGGGAGGATTTTCAATTGAAAACAGTACCTGACCCACAATCAACAACCATCCAGTTTCCCTTCACGTCAGAGCTAATACCATTATTGATTCTGCCTTTATACTTTTTTCCTCCCTTGAAAAACAGCAGGAACTTGTTATATACTTATTTCTTTAATAAAATGTGAGGAAGGGCCAATAAAATAAAATCATTAAAACAGGAAGCTGGCTGTTCTGGCTGACTCAAGAGAGTATCAGGCAACCACACCATCTGCTCAGCTCCACCCAGGCCCCATGGTGGTCCTGGGGAGGCCCTGGGCTTCAGTACTCACAATTAACTACTTTCCTATGCGAGCTCAAAACAAAGAGATTAGCATCAAAGTGGGCTAGATGCATCATTGTCAAAAAATTTTGAAAATTGTAAAGTAGAACATCTTGTCTCAAACTTATTTGACTTCTTTCTCCTCTCCCTTCTTTCTTTTTCCTTCCTTCCTTTGAGAAGAGAGATGGCAAAGATGCACCACACATAGCCACCCTTCTTGAGGTGGTTGCTGGTGCCTGTTTATTCAGCTCAGGCTTAGTCACAAGTTCAGAACATTCTGTGGGTTTTACTGGAACTCAATATCATGGCTCATCCATCCCAACTCAGATCACTCTGGCCGAGGCTGCCAGTAGTCTCCCCTGGGACAATGGCTCAGAGTCTCAGGCTGCACACAAGAGAGAAAAGAGGTATTACAATTCCTTTTAAGATTTAGGAACGGCCTCTGGGCCTATTTCCAAAGGCCTAGAACTGCTGGACTGGGAACCTGGGGAGGTGTGATGGCCCATGTTTGGTGTTCCCTAGGGACACCTTCTATTTCACCAAGCCTAGACAGTCTGTCACACTGTGCTTCTAGATGTCCTGAGATCACCCACACATCAACACTGTTGTGGGGTTATTCTTCTTATGTGCCTCGCAAGCTGCACTGAGAGTTGGGTGTGGTTAGTCCAAATACAGGTTTGATGTTGAGGGTTTGATGGCTTCTGACCATTTCGTTCACGTTTGCTCCCTGCAACACTCACCAATACCCCATCCTTTTGGAGTTTCTGAGCCTCAGCTCGTGTGTGCTCACTTCTGTTGTGTGTTATGTAAATGGAGCACAGGCACAAAAACCTGGTGTGATCCTGACAGCAATGCTGTGAATGGGGAATCATGACTCTTCCTTCAGAAGAGGAAAATGGGATCTAAAGTCATTAAATAAGTTACCAGCACTCACATTGTAGATGGGTATGAGAGCATCCACAGAGCAAAGTCAGGTGGATTCCTAGTATTCTTTTCTACTGAACTGTGCTCTAATGTGAACGTCCATTTTATTTTAAGACTAAGACAACTGTATCTCTCATGAAAGTTTTGCATTCTTGATACTTAAAGTTTACTTATCCCAGTGAATTCTTAGATTCAATGAGAGAAAGGAAGAGACAGAGACACAGAGAAAGAGACATGGGGGAGGTGGAGGAGACTAAATCTTTATGTGTGTTGTGTAATGATTTATGTTTGCATGTAGAGAAATAGGCAGAAAAAGTAAGAAATTAAATATCTTTTTGATACAACTTTAGTTTCCACTGCTGTCAAATGAAAAAGTTTGTAGAGAGCTCTTCTAACTTCCTTGCCAGCCTGTACTACTGAATCTCTGTGCTGGGAAGAGGGGGAGAGTGCTCTATCTTCCTTCTGTCACTTGCTTTCATTCTTAAAGACCTTTATTTCTCCCAAAGTCAAATCAAATGAGAGAGAAAAATCTGGCAGGGCACCTGTAAAATGGGCCTGCCTTTTGATGTACACACTACCAGGGCACTACCAGATGTACACACTACCAGAGCCGAGAAGGAAGCTGTTTTGTTTTGTTTTGAGCAAGCTTCCTGGCATGTATTTATTTTGCGATGGGGTTGTGATAATCTAGCATCACAGGTTACGAGTTGTTCCAAATTCCAATAAGAGAAACATAGTGGTATGAGATGTCTGGTTGGATCAGAAAGAATAATGAGAATACAAGGCTAACTTCACCGTGCCTCAGAGATGGTGTTTGGAAAGAGGCAAGCACTTGGGATCAAAACATGGGAGCTACTGGCTCAAAAGACTGCAGATATCAAGAATCCAGCAGCACAGTGGAGGTTTCCAGATGCACCCACTTGGTTTATAAACTGAGTGTGCAGAATAAAGGTATTTCAATAAAGGAAAGGAGGAGGCACGGTGAAAGTTTAAAAACTCTGGGGAAGAAAGGCTTCAGTTGTACCAGGGATATTCATTGCAAAGACTAATCAGAAATTGCCTGTCACAGACAAATCAGGGAAGTATGGTTTTACAGCTCATACCAAGTCAGATTTGAACAATATATGCTTATCTCTTACCCAGTACCTTAGGAAATCTATTTTTGCATAGACAAGAGTCAATTCTGGAAGGGGCTTTAGAAACTACTACATCTAACTTACCTTACAATGAAGAACTTTATAAAAACCTCATAAAATAGAGAGCATTTCCACTCTTTTTCGGGACTTTAAATCTTTGAAGACCAGTGTTTAAGGCCATAATAGAGCAAGACAAAGGGACTTAGAAGGGTCAACTATGGTATTTGTTTGTTTATGGACTTAGGAAAAAATTTACATTTATGAACCTTAATTTCTTTAAAAGAAATTGGAATTCTTCTTATTTCATAAGGGATATCATGAAAATTAAATAAGATGTTTATAAAGTGGTTAGCACAGCTTGACACAAAGAAATTGTTCAATAAATGTTCACTTTTAATATGTTTTATATGAAAGCATCTCATTTTAATTCTGAGAGTAGCCTATGTGATAGTCCTTATTACTCCTATTTTATGCCTAAGTAGATTGAGCCTAAGACAACTTAAATTCTGTTGTTCATGGCAAGAAAACTAATGGACAGCAGAGTTGGGAAATGAGCTTAGGTTGATCAAGCTGCAAAGCCCAATTGTTTATATTAAATCATAGTGACTTCATGTTGAGAAAAATTATGCTTTTCAGCGACTGAGAAGTGACATAATTAGTTCTTAAGCACATGAACCAATACTGTCCCTGCAGCATGATGAAAATTAACTGAGATAATAAAAATAAACACTTTGTACACTGGAAATATAGTAGTAACTTGTATGGGCACAGAGAAAATATTCAATAAATGGCAACTAAATAGTTGATGGCATTCATCTTGCATATTTCAAGCAGCACAGAAGATGTCTGCTTCCGGCTGAGCACTGTACAGATGGGAGAGGGTAGCCCTATGTCCTCTTCCAGTTGTTTCTCCCCTTTCTCCCCTTCCTCTAGCTGCTCCTCATGTCTTCAGACACAAGCCATGTGAATATTGCAAAATCAGAACTCCGCATCCCCTGGTCACTTAGCTTCCTTTCTATTTCCCAAGCATCTCATGAGATACTACCTTGATTTTCTGTTGTTTTTCAAGAAGAGAGAACGTTAAGGTATAGCTAAGGAACTTAACTTGGGTGGGGCCCACAGCATGGAAAGATCTGGTAAGCTTGTAACACTTTGACTGTAACCTGAGCACAACACATATGCAATTGGAAGGGATGTTTCAGCTCTCCTCTGAGAGCTGACTCCTTCAAATATTTGTGCTAATCTCCCTTTATTCTTCAGCATTAACTCTCTAGTCTGAGACCTGTTAACCCAAACTGGTCTTTGTCTTCCCATTGTAAGAATGATGACTCTCAGGTTATGGTCAGTAGGAGAGCATTCTTCATAGAGGTGTTAATATGCTCTAATGAGTAGCAAGCAATTACATATATGATTTCAGCACATGACAAGCATGAGGGTGTCAGAGAGAAGCCAGGATATTATCCCAAGGCAAGGGCTGCTTTCTGTAGGGCTTGGATAACAGCTGAGCCCCACATGTTTTGGGTCATAAGATAAAACCGTATTATCTCCATGTTGAGAAGACTGCCTTTTACAGTCTGCAATGCATAAGATCTCTGTGAACTGTTAAGACTCTTTTATTCGTTCAGATACATATACATATAGCAAGTTTTCCGATAATACTGATTGACATTTATGAAGATATTTTCTCTCCATTTATTCTTTCGTTTGTGCTACGTGTCAGATGCAGTGATGGGGTATTTTTATAAATAATTTTATTACATCTATACAAAACTTTTGGGAGATAGGTGTTGATTACCACCTATCAATTTCTGATTACAAATCTGGAAGACAGAATATTTTTTGTTGCAAGTCCCCCAAACTAAAAGAAAGTTAGAACTTGTTATATTTGTGGCAATTGCCAAATTAACAAACAAACAAACCCAATTCAAACTAATAAGGAGCTCACAGTCTTCTGGATGATATAGATAGAGGTATGGCTAAGTAGATAGAAGAAATATATTTTAAAATGAAAATTTATTTTTAATAGCATGAAATATGAACTACATCAGTGCAGCTTCATATAAAATGTATTTCTACATATACATGTGGTTAAAATAAGTATTTTAAGGTACACAGCTAAGATTTTTGTAAAGCTTAATCTCCAAATATCTAAAATTAAGATGATCAAATTGGCCATGAACTGATGTTTAGCAGTGTGTGAATGGACACTAGTTACAGGTCTAGGCTCTCATGAATGACAGCTGAAGTTGTAATGTCCCTTGGTACAGAAAAGCAGCATGAAGTTTTTCTCTAATCGGGACTCTAGAGGGAAAGGAACCATCTCTCATGAGAAATGGAAACTCAAGGATGTGGATCTGAACTTACTCCAAAGGATAAGTATTTATATAAAATTTAGGGGGAGATAAATAAGCCACCTGGTTATTGACAGGAAAGAAAACATAAAATGTTTACAGCTCGGCCTGACTGACTCTAACAGAGAGAGACAACTTCTACTGAAATGAGTTCCCAATACAAATTATAAACACCATAGGAACTGATATACTACAAGGACATTACAGTAGCTATAGCTCATTCATGAGAGGGTCTACCAAGAATTCAATTTAACAAAATAATCTGAAAGAATTAAAAATATTTGAAGTAAATTTATTAAAGAGAAATTAAAACAAGTTATAATCAATATAAAATAAAAAGTGAACAAAAGCATTTATCCCTTTTATCAAAACCAAGCAATCATAAAAAATTCTTTTTACTAGATTTTTTTTCAAAAATGATGTATGTGTGTGAGCATATGCACGTGAGTGTAGGTGCCTGCAGAAGCAAAAGCCATCACACACCCATGGAGCTGGAATTACAGGTGGTTGTTACTGACCCATTGCGGGTGGTGGAAACTGAACTTAGGTCCTCTGTAAGAGCTGTGTGTGTTTTAACTGTTGAGGCATTTAAACAGCCCTCTAAAGAATTTCTGAAGTTGAAAATATGTGTCTGTGATGGGGAAAAAGTCAATAGCAGCTTATATAACCAGTTGAATACAAGAGAGAGAATTGGTGAATGCGAATCTTAAAAAAATTACGTAACAAAACATAAACCACAGGATGCTTGAAGGATAGCTTAAGAAATTTGGAGGGTGGAATAGGTTAATTTAACATATATGTAGCTACTTATCTAAAAAAGAAATGGCTCGAAGGCAAGAGGTACCAAGGATCACAGGATAGAAATTCTTTATGTTTGCATCTTCAGAATAAAGAAACACAGTGGATTCTGAGGGTAATAAGCAAGTGAACAAAAATAAAGAGACTGCAGTGAACACATAGCGAAATCAATAATTCCAAATAGAGAAACGATTCAAGCTGCAAACAGAAAGAAAAAATAGATCACCCATGATGATGTAACAATTAGACTGACAGTGGCAATGCATACTGAGAATTGGTAAAATAATGTGTGCTAAGTGCCGAAAGGGTGAACGAAGAGAATGGAAGGAGCAATAAGAAAATCAGATGGAAATTGTGCGCATGCATTTCAACACTGCTTAATCTGAAAAACAAGATACTAACCAAAGCCTTACAAATGAGATGGAGAAAAAAAAAGAAAAAACCCAGTAGCTATCAACATTACCGTGGAAGATGGGGATGGATGGCAGGTGTTGTGGTGGTTTGAATGAGAAATGTTCCCCCACAGGTTCTTTTATTTGAACAATTGGTCCTTAGTTGGTGGTAGAGTTTGGGAAGGTTGAGGAAGCTTTTGACGGTAGAGCATTTCTGGAGGAAGCATGCCACAGTGAGTGGATTTTGAGAGTTTATAGGCTCGCCCTACTTCCAGTTATCTCTTAGTCCTGCACGTGGATTGAAATGTAGGATCACACCTTCCTGCTCTGGTGGCCTGCTACCATACGTTCCTGCCATCAGCCTCCTCCTCTGGAACTGCAAGCCGAAGTACACTCTTTCTTCCGTAAGTTGCCTTTGTGGTGATGTTTTATCACAGCAATTCACGTACCAACAAGCTAGGAGATTTGTGTTTTAAGAAGAATAGGTAAGTGCATTGTGAATTTTGATACTGTGAAGTCAAGGTGGACTAGGATGATGTTCAAGATAATCTTGAAAGGATAGAACATGGAAATTTATAGCTTTTCAGGCAATGACTCGAGAGGAAAGGATCAGAAACCAAAATTAGTTAGCTGATGTGAACAAAAGCAAGAAAGAGGGATGGGAGCAAGTATAGGAGAAGAGCAGAGGTCAAGAAGCACAAAATAATATTAACAGAACAGAGTTCCCAAAATTCACTCATTTGTAAGTGAAGTCTGTGAAAGTTCTTCAGAAAGAAAGGACAAACTAATGAAGAATTCTGGAAATATGGACAATCCAAATTGTGATTAGCAAGGCAATGACTAAGGTTCTCTTCTCTCAGTATCTCCACAAAGTCTTGATGAACTTAGGACCTAGAGGCAAATATCAAAACTCTTAACCTTGTAGATATAAATCTAGATTACTTTTAGTCTTTTGACAGAAAAGTAACTTTTTGTTAAGATTCAGAAAGACCACTAGGGATGTAACTTAGTGGTTAGAACACTTGCCTAGGGCTCATGAATCCCTAGGTTCAATATCTGATACCAGAAAAACTATTCATATGCGGAAATAGTAGTACTTGTAAGTATCCTAACATTCAAAACCTCTATATGGCAAACACAGCAATATAAAAATGGAATATCCAAAGGATGTTCAATTGTGCCACAAGGACATGTGCTCAACTATGTTCATAGCAGCATTTTTTGTCATAGCCAGAACCTGGAAACAACATAAATGCCCCTTGATCGAAGAATGCATAAGGAAAATGTGGCACATTTACACAATGGAATACTACACGGCAGAAAAAAATAACGACATCTTGAATTTTGCAGGAAATGGATGGAGCTAGAAA
>LOJH01010755.1:14064-27135 GCA_001685095.1 Ellobius talpinus
TGTTTTGACACACACATGGGGAGAGAGAGAGAGAGAGAGAGAGAGAGAGAGAGATACATGTCTGTATTCCCAAGCTTTACTCCAGGCCTATCGTACCCACATCTCTGGAGGTGAAACACCTGCATCCACACATTCAGGCTCCTGCTATAACTTCACATGTGCCCACAGATTAGGCTTTCCTATGACATTGTGACACATCCAACCAGAGCCAAAAGCTAGGACACTGAAGTGGCACAGAGCCAGAAATAGAACACCCCATACCCCTTCTTCTTAGCACTGTCTGCAGGCTCAGTCCCTAAGATGATGCTCCAGCTATTGTAGGGCTCACATACATGCAGCAAGAGCACAGGAGAAATGCAAGGCTCACACGTTCCACTCTCTTCTTCCTTTGCCCGCTGAAAGCCAGGTTAAGCACACAGTGCAATGGGAAGGAGAAGACTTCAAAGGCAGCCCTCTGAATGAACAGTTAATAGCAAACCATCCCGAGCCCTCTGTCGGCCACTAATAATCTAAATGAAGAACTGGAGTAGGTGAGGTTTGCTGACGGCATAATCAGCATCTGTCAATAAGAGGCCCAGAGGAATGAGGGCATTCCACACAGGCGGGAAAGTTAGGAAATCTAATGAAATAACTCCTGGGGATATTGGATTTGTGAACCTTTCAGCCATTCTGCAGAAAAGCACTAAGCGTTGGTGTCACAAGTTCAAGAAAACAGCGGGTAGAAGTCGCTCTGAGGCTCCTGTTTATGCACTCACAGTGCATATCGTGTCTGTGGAAAATAAATATTTCACTCAGAAGCCCTTCTTCTTTTCTCTATAATTATCCAAACACAGCTAATGACTGGAATTGTTTTTCTATAAAATGTGAGGCCATATGAAAATCTTGCCCTTGGATGGATTGCATGTAACATGGAAATTTCAATATTAATAAGATGACTTTCAAAATCATGCATACAACAACTTAAGAATGTTCCAGTGTCTGTCTGGTCTGTCAGACCAATTGTCTCAAAGATGAAGGTCAGAAAACTATTGACACAGGAAATCAATGATATTCAATTTGCCTCACACATCCTTCACTTATTTGCAAATCACTAGTCTACTCTTTTCTGTGTCTCCCCTCCCAGAGGAAGTCTTTCATCTCTGTACCAGGTTATTACATCGCTCACACATCCCGAAGCCTGATTCACTAGACTCAAATGTCAGCTCACCATGGGAGACTGCCCCAGAGATGGGTGACCAAACCCAACTGCAGGGCATCAGTCAAGCCACAGAAACAAGGTTCTTTTCCACTCATCTGGGGAAAATTCTCTAGGAGGCTACTCTTGCAGAATGGAAAGCCCATTGGAGGAGAAGGGGTAGAAGTGACATTACAAAGTACATATGTCATCTCCTCTTATGGTATACTCAGGTTCTGGAGATGAAGGTGGTGAAACCAGTCTGAAGTCTGTGACAGTTAACATTGCTTGTCGGCTTGACAGGATCTGGAATCACCTTAGGAGGTAAGCCTCTATCGTGGATGTGAGGCATTCTCTAGGTGAGATGAATCTGTGATCCTGTAGCTTAGTGGAGGTGGGAAGACCCACCTTCAGTGTGGATGGCACCATCCCCTGGGCTGGAGTCCTGGACTCAAAACGGAGAAAGTTGAAGAAGAGTAGTCACCACCCTCCACTTCCTATGGAAGTGACATCCTCTTGCCTCGAGCTTATGCCACCATGCCTCTCCTGCCATGCTGCATGTCCCGTGAGCTATAAGTCAACACTTCTCTTCTGAAGTTGCTGTTGTCATACATTGTGTCCCAGCAACTTGTAACGTTTCTAATACAGAGACCTTGGCTTCTCTTGGATCAACATGAATAACAGTGGAGAGGCAGGGCCGAGAACCCATTGGCTCCACTATTCAACCAATGTTACATCACAGCTACTAAGTGCCAGGCACATTCCCTCCCAGCCACTTCACGTCACAAGGAGAAGCCAGTTGGTTGTGGGTTGCAGAAAATTATGGTCACGGTTTGATGATGAGAGAGTTAATGTGGGCAGATAAGATTCTTCACTAAGAGGAGTTTGGGTGTCACAGAAAATTCTGTGGGGGGCTCACCTCCTCTTCCCTATGAAATCATGTGGACATTAACTGACCCCTCTGAAGAAGAAACAGAATTGACCCAGTTGAACCGGATGCTCGTGTTGTTATTGGAATAGTACATTCTCTAATATTTACCATGCCTGCCATGACTTGATTGATCCTAAGTCTATTTTATTTCTGAATCTGCCTTTTCTGTAACTAAATGCCTGGTCGAAAGTGAGGTGGAGAAGCTCTGTCCTTGTTCAATGTTCACTTCACATTAGTTCTTTTTCTGCTTTGGGCAGTAACCTTGGGCATTCGAGTCTGCCTTCTCTCCATTGATCACACTTCTGTCTATGACCTGTAACTTACACAGCCTAAGATCTGCCAGAGCCTGGGCAGCCACAGAACTCAGAAGTCAAGTAATTATACAATAAAAATAAAACAAACACCCAAGCATCCTAGTGATGCACAATTCCTAACTCCCTAAGTATACAGATAATTTGAAATATGGTAATAAAATAACATGAAGAAATAATATTTTAACATCTACCTGAATCATTCGGTGTGAAAGACTCACAGATGTATTAGGCAGTTCTCATTGTGAAAGTGAAGGTGAGCAGGTTTGCCAAGATGGTCCCCATTTTTGTGTCTCTCCATCCCATTTGGCTTCTGTTCCTCACGTCCTTCCATGAACTTCTTGGTTTCAACTGTGGATGCACACGTATTTCTTCTCCACACTTCTGAGGATGTCTCCTTATTAAGCCAACATGCGAAGCATCAATTAGGCACTTGCATATCCAGAGAACTTTTTTGGGGCCTGTCTTCCCACAGACTTTCTATTTATGTCTTTATGTCTCATTACAGACTTTCCATGTGTTTCCCAGGATATTCCCTGTCATAATCTCTCCGTGGCTTATTTCTTGTGACTTCATATTCATTTATGGTCATGTTATGAATTTATAATCTGTATTTCGATCAACCTCTACTTTTACTCATATAATAAATGGCAATGACAATATGACAATAATTGCAATAGATTGAGTATATTGGTTCTCATTCTATCTGTGAGGTGAGGATTTATGATGATGGAATACATAAATTCTGTAAAGTTCCAGTTTCTGTGCTACACATAGCTAATTCTAATATAGTGTATTTATACAGAAAGAAGATAACCAAGTAGACTCATTTCATCTCTTATTCTGTTTCATGAGCTCTTTCACTTCATAGCCAATAGAGTAAAGGTTACACAACACTGACTACATTGGTGGGAAATGGTTGAGCACAACTGAGATAAATGGCAGAGAGAATTACACAGAGTTTTTCATAAATGAACCCTGATAGAGGTACAGAGTGAACTTTCTTAGCACAAATCCTTCCATAGATATTTTCCATGTAAAAGTCTTGTGAGGATTTGGAACATGGGAGGAAAGGGAACAAGTGGCCTCCGAGGTCGCTGAATGACCTGGAGGTCTTGCGTTCATCAGGATGATGAAAATTCCATGTGGTGAGCTCAATGAGATATAAGGCTCATCTGGAACAAAACCACAGAGTCTCTGTTCTTATAGGCTCTGAACTGAAGGTCACATTGTACATCCGAACAGCGAGACGACGAACCAGCCACCAGAATCATCCCTTCAGGCTTTCTAGAGGATCAAAAAGCCATTCCAGTTTTTCAGAGTAAGAAGTTGGCTTAAGACTTAGATCAATCAAGGTGACTCTGTTCCATATTGATGGGCAACCGTTGGGTGGCTTCCAGGAAGCTTGCACTGGAGCCAGCAAAGGTTTTCCAAGAATCTGATGCAAATTCTGGAACCACTACTTCCTCCCCACATGGGGAGAGACTTTGAAAAGCCTCCATGCATATGATGAATCCTTTAATTCAAACACTGCAATGGAACTCTAAGTGTCTAAAGGGAGCCAGCCAGACAGATATTGTGTAAATTGTATCAAATGGGGTTTTTATAAACAGTGAAGCTTCAAAGCTTGTTTCCAGAAGACATTGCCTTCCAAATGCCTCCTACTAAGTAACATAAAATGAAAATCCATTTGAGGATATAAAGGGACACACCAGTGTGGTGAWATTTTGTTTGTGCTTTAACAGATAAAGCTTGCCTGAAGATCAGAGTGCAGAGCTAGCCACACTAGTTAGTCATAGAGGTCAGACACTAGTAGCACACACCTTTAATCCCAGCACTTGGGAGGCAGAGGTAGAAGGAGCTCTGTGAGTTCAAGGCCACCCTGGGTTACACAAGATTGCTCCAGTCTAAAAGAGAAGCAGTCACACAGTGGTGACTCACAACTTTAATCCCAGTACTTGGGAGGTGGAGAGAGGAAGGGATTTGGCTGGACAGAGAGAAGAATATAAGGTGGAGGAGACAGAAGCTCAGGCAGGATTCAGTCTGAGGTTTTATAAGGACAGCATTAAATCTGAGGACTTGTAGAAATAAGACACCCCATCTTGTCTGAGAATTTCATAGACGTAAGAACTAGTGACTGGCTGCTCTGCTTCTCTGATCTCTAAGCTCTCACCCCCAATATATGACTCCAGGTTTTTATTATAAAGACCGATTAGAAATCGTGCTACGTACCAACTTTTCTTATTCGGTACCATGAACTTACTTCCATGAAGAATTTTCTTTTTCTGTGTTATATTTTCTTGGCCTTACTTTGATGCTAATGGGAAGTTTTCAGAATTCCACATCTGTCCCAAGCTACCAGGAAACATTTGGAATCACAGCATGTAGGACTGCTTGTTATAGGAGTTTTAAATACAGACCCTAAATATTCTACATCTTTCAAAAACATTGATTGTCATTGATCAAACAGAACTAAACTGCCTCTGAGTCTCTTTGGATCCCATGCATAAATACATATTGAGGGGTTGTTTTAAATGTCCATTAGATCTTAATATCTCTCTTTGGAACCATTACCATTTATCATCAGACTGTAAATATAGATTCGGGGTTGTTTAGAATGCACATTATTTACCTGGCTAGGCACAACGGCTCCAGAAGATGCATTAAAGCCATTTTTAACTCCTCTCCAAGAATAGAACTTGAACACTCCCCGAATGTGAACTTTACTGCTGCTACAAGGGAGATTATGCTACTGAGTAATTTCCCCAGCGTTTTAAATAAAGTAAACTGTCCCCGGCCTTGGTGCTGAACAACCCCAAGACTCTTTCTAAAAGTAAGTTACTTGGAGAGCTGTTTAGGTAGAGGCAGCCAGCCATGACTTTCCTGGCAGAACTTAAAGGAATAAAACCCCCACAGAAAAATGAAAATTTCTCAGCCTTTATAATGAAAAGATACTGCTTCCCACTTTTACTAATATTTATTTTTAAAATTGATGTGCATGCATAGTTAAAATAAACATTTAAGATCTACTTATAAAAAATAAGCACCGACCTGTATAGGGCCTACAGCTCTCATAGCTCTGAGAACATAGCCATGTTTAGTAGCCTGCAAGTAGTGGGGAGAGATGGGCCCTTTGGTGTGTGATGCTGAATACTTGGGTATCCTTAGGATAAATTATGACCTCTAGGAAAATTAAGATTTTAGGAAAAAAAATCTTAAAGAATATTTTATGACCTCAGGGTAGAGCGCGCTCTCTCTCTCTCTCTCTTTCTCTCTCTGTTTCTGTACTGAAGATTAAATTAGAACCTGTGTGTGCAAGGCAAGCAATTGTAAACATTAATGGACTGATAAATTTGAGTGAAGTTACAACATATGCAAAGAGGAACAACAACCTAGAAAGTAACACCTGCAATGCCTATCAAAACCCAAGATCAGTATCGTGTGGAATCTTCCACGTATTAACAAGAACAATGCGTACCACCTTGGATCAGAGCAAGAGAAACAGGAAAGGAAAACCTGTTGTTTGATTGAGTGAGGCAGATTCAGGAAAGGGTAAGTCAGGCTGCCTCATCATGTACACAAAATTAAAGTTTGAGAACGCTGAATCAGAAAAATGGTGCAGCCGTGGGAGCACTCACGTGTTGCTGGCAGCCATGGGAGCACTCATGTGTTGCTTGCAGCCATGGGAGCACTCACGTGTTGCTGACTGAAGTTTTAATTGGCTTTAGAGATACAGTGGGCAGATACAGCCCAGTGGAAGCTGTGAATTTCAGACACGCTGGCAACTTACCTCTAACAGCATGGCAGAAGACAAGCTTCTGTCCCTGAGGGTCACAACCCCAAATGGCATGTGTGACACTGAGGGTCACAACCCTGTATGGTCTGTATGTCACACTTTGAGTCATGGCCACATATGGACTCTGTCACAATGTGAGGATCATAAAATGTTTGGCAACAGAAAAGGGGTTTTGAATATGTAGGAGCCAAAACTTAATTTATAATCTAACATGGAAAATTTGAAGGGATCAAACACCAGCATTAAAGTAGTTATTACTCCAAGGGATGATGGGCTAAGGATAGATTAGTGATTTACCTTTTCTAAACTAAAAAGAATATTTGGAACTAGGGATGTGGTTTAGTTTGTAGGATGCTTGTCAATTAGACACCAAGTCCTGGGTTCCGTCCCCAGCACCAAATAAGTCTGGTTGTGCCTGTAATCCCAGCACTGGAGTGATAGAAGCAGACTGGAAATTTGAGGTTGTCTTTGGCTATTACTGGCTCTGAGACCCTGCCTAAAAATATGGACCCCAGCAGCACCTAAACCAGCTAAGTTATTACCGTGCAATTATAAAGGTCTGAGTTCAACCTACAGGATGAATGTGTATAGGGCCAGATGTGGTGTGTCATCCTTTCTTGTAATCCCAGGACTGGGGAGGTAAAGATGGGCAGATCCCAGGATCAAAGTAAGAAACCCTGACTTCAAAACCAGTGTGAACACATTAGAGGTTGACACCCAAGGGCTTCTATAAGCACATGTGTACACATTTATTAGGTGCTGCTCACAGACACATACACCCACATATGAGCACACACATATGCACTAACATACAGAAATACAAACATCTGAGAAAGATGTTTTTAAATAAGAAAACCATAGAAAATATGGTAAAAAATCTTAATTTGAAACATCAGAGTGTATTTCAGTAACTTACAGAGTTATCTTGATTTTTAAAATTTCTTCAGATATTTCTAACTTAAACAACAAATTTACTTTCCTCTCCTTCTGCCTCCTAGAGACGGCCACTATTAATCACCATTAGCAGCTTCTTCCACAGCGTCTCTCTGCTCTGTGTCCAGTGGAGGTGATTGTCCCACTAACTGATTCATTACCTATTGCTCATGATGAGAGTGGAGAGTTGGGCTCACTCTTACCATTTCTGCCTTCCCTCAGCAATTTTTAAACAGATAATTATATGGAGTATTTTTTAGCTTCTTCCTTGATTTATGTTGATATTTAAGAACCATTTGTACTGAAATCTTAATTTCCTGCTCCATCAATTATGGATAGGATTTGTTCCTTTTTAATTCAGATCATCTCACTGCTCCTTTTACTTCTTTTCTCTCTCACCTCTGAACCTTGTGTACTTTCCTGGTATTCAAGCTGATAACAAGTGCGTCGTGTTCCATAATAAAAATGAACTCTGTGCTTTATCTCTCAGGTGACTCTCAAAGATCAAGATCAGTAAAGAAAGCTTATAGTATGTGATTATTTGATGTGGTTTCAACCAATCCATGGAGGAAATTCTATTTTGAGTCTATATTTCTCATACTATGTTTTAACTACAAATTTTAAATCTTTATTTCTTGTATTACGTAGAATTTCTCACATTTTTTTCACATTTTCTATTATATGACACACTACAGCTAGTTTGAATTGTGTGCTAATAACTTTTGAGTAGAGATTTATAATAATAAATAAAATGTTTTTCCATTACAAATTAAGGCAAAAGTAAAAGACACTTCTGGAAAGCTAAATGACAATTATGAGGCAGCTTACATTCTAAGCAAGATGTGTGTTGGATCCAGACTCACCGTGAGGTGGTCATTCAGTCTCAGGTCACCAACTTCATAATTTTAACTGTTGAAAACTGATGATGGTACTCAATTCACTGATTTATCTTATCTATTAGATATTTATCTATGTCTGTCTATCTATCATCTATCTATAAATCATCTGTCTATCATTTAGCCATCCATTTATCTATCATCTATCTATTTATCTATCTATCATCTAGCTATTTTCTACCTATTATCTATTTATCTGTCTACGATCTATCCATCTATCTATTTATCTATAATCTATCTATCATTCTATCTATCTATGTATTTGTGTATCTATCATCTATCCATTTATCTATCATCAATCTATATATGATGTACCTATCATCTATCTATCCATCCATCCATCCATCCATCTATCTGCTCTTTAAATAAACAACTGTCTGTGATTATTTTATTACTATTCTTGTTCCAGGAAGGACATACTAGTTTTTCAGACTTTTAACTAAGCATAGAATTAAAACAGAATTAAAAAGGAAGAAAATCATGAGTAACAATAACAAATGCTCCAGGCTTCTCTATACTAGCTGAGGTGCATGGTCTTAACGTAAGAATAAGCACTAACCAAGAAGACTGGGATCCAGGCACAGCCTGGGTAGAGGGTACTTGTGGTACTACCTTCTTCCTTTAGAGAATCTGACACCCTGGACCTGCCATGAATACAAAATCATAAAATGTGGAGCTCAGATGGAAGAATATGTAGTAGTAGCACAGGAACAACTAACCCTAGGATGTCAGCAAAATCCAGTAATAACTGTGAGCAGTGCATGCACTTCATGTGTAAATCTATAAACCCAAAAGATGGTGCAAAGGACCTAATCATGGTTTTATAGAGCAGGGCTCTGGTGGATCGTGTGATTCTGCTGCCCATGTGCATGGAGGGCATTCTGTACATAGGCAGACAAAGGGGTAACACAGTGGCTCATCTGTAAAGGATGGGTTACTCTCTCAGAGGGAGCAAGTTTTGGAGAGAATAAATATTGGTCCAAAGTAAGTATGAAGTACCATATTTCATGTGTTTTCCAGCTGGATTTATTCTTGATGCGCTTTGAGCCTATGCCACACACTGCACACCTTCACAAAGATGATGGAACTTAATCCCGACATGGCTGTGCACATGTGCACAATTATTCCTACATTCCCTCAGGGCAATGGAAGCCTAGATGAGGAGGCAGTACCACACGATGTGTTCCATGGCACTCACTAAGTACTCTAAGAAGTCTTTCATGCCTGATTGCCTTTCTCTCTCATAATGCCATGAGGGGGTACACATTACTGCTTTCACCTCTTAAGGAAATAGGCATTCAGAAATGGTCCCAAACTTCCCTGGCATCAAGCTGCAACTGGCAAATCTAAGCTGACATGTGGGAGGATAGTGTCCCACAAAGGTACTTAGCACTTCTTCACATTTGTGGGCAAAGTTCATTTTGGTTTTCTACATTACCATTTAAGTATACAATGCTTAAGGAAATGTTCAGAGACATGCTATTCCAGGTGTTAGTATGTGGGAGATCACCATGCTGGACTCGTCCTACTATTTCCCAGGGCTCCCAACTCGGGCTCCTGACATAGCTCTTGGGATGTCTGTTCCCCAGCCGTCCAGCCATGGATGTCTGAACACCCGAGTCCGAAGTATCACTCCAGCTACGCACTCAGAAACATTACCACAATGATTGCTCCCTAATTTATTAGCTTATTTAGTGTCTATTGCTCTTGCCACATTTAATGCCATGAGTGTAGCTAGCTGTTTCTTGACACTTTACCTCCTGGGGCGACCTATTAGGTCTCTAAATAAATGCCAGGTCAAGTCATTTGTATGCAGCCCTCAGATCAACGTCCTCCTTACATGGTAGCTCTTTAATTGAAGAGGATCCTGAGATTACAAGGCACGCCAACATGCTGGTGAAGAACTGCTACCAACTGTGACTCCTTTCCAGCAACAGTCAAGATATTCTGCTCTATATGATAGGACCAGTGGAGGAAAAAGGTGAAAAAATAAATTGGATGCTGACTTCGGTAACTTCCAACTTCAATTTGGACAGTTCATCAAAATGGCTGTAGTGCTCAGTGATTGGATATAAAATAAAGATTATAGGCATCAACTTCTGACCGGTATCCAACCTCGTAATATTTGTGTTTAGTCTGTTTGATGTGCTGAAATCCCTGTAAGAGTTAATCTGAAAATTCCCTAAATAATGACTGGTCTAACTTGTAAATAATAAGAACGAGGATAGAAGAGACATGAGCTGAAGTGTATTAAGTTAGAGAAGGAATGAACGGGTAGATTTAATCACTGTCTGGTAGACAACTATTTCCATCATCATCTTTATATTTTCTTTTCTCTTCCACTTTCTGTTCTCTTCTTTCCTCCCACCTTTAGCATTTTCCCTTAAATAAGGAAGCTTTTGTCAAACAATAAATGCTTTAGTAAGCTCTGACTCTATGAAGATTGCTACTATAGAAATATTCCAGGCAAATTTCTGTTCAAAATATTCTCTTAGACGTCCGTGAGCAAACTCCTACTTCAAGAAGTCAGTAAAAGCAGCACCAACCAGCATCTATTCATGGCTTAAAGACAACTAGAAAAAAAAACAAACAGATTGCTTTATTTTTTTCTGTTCATTGTGTTTGTGTTTTGACTTTCAAAATTATTAGGATTTTCATAAATATTTGAACCCTGTAGAAATAATCTCATGAACATTCTATTTCCAGGTCTATAAAGCAATTACAATCTTGAAAGTGGTATTTTATTGTAATAAAGAGGAGAGCATTGGTGATATGTGGTTTGTGGTTTATTAAAGCCAGCTTGCTTAGACTTTAAAATGAGTAACAGCCAGCATAATTACTGTTTTACATTATGAGATCCACACTCAGCTTTTTTTTGGTGAATCAGTTTTCCTGCAGGTTTATGGTGCTCTCACTCACAGGACTAAAGAAAATGTAGTTAAATAATTTAACACCTTGACTTTTCCTATGGCTGCGAATCCGCCTTCCACTGAGTTGCTCAGGAGATGCTCTGAGCTAAGCTCGGAATGAGAAGATCCTTGTACAGGATCCCCTGCTCTCTCGGGCACCCATGTCCTCCTCTCTCTCTTGTCTTTGCATTCCATCTGCTCGGGGCTTGTGATTTCCCAAGCTGCTGCATGTCCTCTGGTTAAAGGGGATGCTGTCCACTGGTCATGGGGCCACATGCTTATAATTCCAGTACTTAGGAGGCTGAAGCTAGAAGATGGTAAGTTCCAGGCAAGCCTCCTGGGATTCATAAAATCCAGTCTCAGGAGGAAAAGGAAGAGAAAGGAAGGAAGGAAGGAAGGAAGGAAGGAAGGAAGGAAGGAAAGGAAGGAAGGAAGGAAGGGCTTGGTATCTCTAGCTCTTTCTCCCTCCATCTGTCCCCTTCCATCCCCCCTTCCCTCCCTCCTTCTCTGACAAGGAGCTAACAAATTTGGTCTGTGTCTTGAGACTTCTAGACACCAAACTGTCTACTTTTGCTCGCCTCTGTTTGTGTGCTTTTTCTCCTTCCTGCCTTCCTTTCCAGTCACAGGCCACTTGACCATTGACTACCAAGATACAAAGAAGTCTCATGGCTCTCTGGGTCTATGGCAGGCACAGGTTCTAAGATTTAATAGATCACCAAGCACTTCAACCTTCTACAGAATTTGTCTTGCCAATGAAAACACATTATAAGTTGCCCAGGACCAAGATTCTCTCTCTCTCCTTTTGGTATTTCTCATAGTAATATGGATATAATAGGCAGTAATTAAGTCCAGGAAGGAACCGTGCTAACCCCAAAGATTATCTCTTCAGTATCAGAATCCGCTCCTGAGAGCCCCCAGGAAAACAGAGAGAATCACACCAGAGACTTGTACCCCTTCTCCTGCTCTCCTTGGGGTGAACACCAGACTTTGTTTTTGCATTGACACAACACACTGTGGAGTAACACTTTCCTTCTGTTTATAATCTCAAGCCTTGTTTGGATTCTGGCTCTTGCAAACACAACATACATGTGCCCTGCAGTATTTGGACATTTGTGTTTCACTTAGAAAGTCATGTTTGCTGCCATCTCCACCACACCTTTGAGACTATCATTGAAAAACACTGGTTGCATTAGCACACCTTCCCACTGATCTCAATGATGTACAGGGCAGAGATGGTAGAAAATCCACACCATTTGTAGCAAGACCTTTGGTGAGTGGATAGAGGAGGCCTCAGGAACCAGATCACTAAGAAGGCTGTGTGGTTTGGATTTAAATCATCCAGCCCCTCTTCAGACTGGTTGCTGTGTTCTCAGTCCGTAATCATTCCTTTTATGGTGGAGCAGCCAGCAGTAGGTGTTTCTGTGATGCGTGTCACCTGAGTGTGGGGTGCACAGATGTATTATTTTATAACAAGGCCTGATGCTTTTATATCTTCATCTATTTAATACCCTCGTCTTCTCCTCTGCTCTGGTGAGAGAGGGATTTGTTCATCAGTCGTGAGTCTCAAGGGATTTGCCATGCATAAAGCTGATCTCTGAGGGAGAGTTTCCTGTTGCCAATTGAAAGGAGCTGATTGGAGTGGTTGCATTAATCACAATATTAACCTAACAATAATTTCTAAAAAATTATAGCCATGGTCTATTTAGAGACATTCTTTTTACAGAAAGGAAATGGAGCTCGTGTGCTGGCTTCTGAGATAAAGGTAAATGAATCAGTTTGGCCATACGCTAATAGTTTTTTATTCTATACTCTGTCAGGGTGTCTCCAACCCTAGCCAGGGATATGACTTTATTTATTTTCAATAGCAGATATGCTTTTATATAGCCTGTGTTGCCTCATTAGAAACATTAAGTACAGATATATTTTTTAGGCAAAAGCCTTAGAATTTTTGAGACAGTATTGAGCATTCTGTGTGTCCTTTCCATAGTACCCTGGGGTTGGTGGCATCTCAGTGGTGGAGTTCATTACTGCCACTGCAATGGAATTTGTGGATAGCAACCTAAAATAACTTGAATAATAAATATAATCTCAGCTCAATTTAACTCATCTTTTGCCAATCAG
>LOJH01010756.1:0-20525 GCA_001685095.1 Ellobius talpinus
GTGTCCACACTCAATTTGACTCACCTTGACGCCGATGGCCCTGGCCTAGGAAGTCCACCTGCCTACGTCCTCTGGGATGAAGTCGAAATGCAGATAGGAGTACTGGGGTTTTATACCCCCGTGGCTCACCTTAGAATGGATTGTAGGGCCCCATTTGGGAAACTAGAGTCAGAGAATCTAAGGTTGTATTAGAACACTGCTTTTTTTTTTTCCTTAAAAAGAGACACGCGCCCCAAAAGGCCAGGGGTGTTGTTTTAGTGTGCGCGTAAATTTCCTCTCGGAGTCGCGTTGAAAGCTGGCAGTTGGCTTTTACACTTGCCCAGCAGCCGAATTAGAGCAAGCGCCTGTTTCTTTCGCCCACGCACGGGAGTCACATAGCCCAGAAAAAACTTCCCGGGACTTTCAGCTAGTCCCAAGGAGAAAAAAAAATTGGAAACAGACCCACATGCAAACAGCTGGAAGAGCTAAAATCAGAAACCACTAACCTCCGCGGGAGCGCAGTGCACGAAAGGGTTTTAGTTCGGTTTATTTCAAGAGGCTTGGTTTAATAGCCTCTTGCTGTATTGTATTTGCACCCAGCGCCTATTTCTCGGGGTCTGCCAGTATCGTCGTGCTTTTGAGAGGACAGTCGCATTTGTCAGATGTGACTCACATGGCTTGAGCATGAATCTTTATTTTTAAGTCGTGCATATCCGGGAAATCCCGTCCGTCCTCGTCCACAACCAGATCCTAATAATCTGAGGTCCGAGATGAAATTCTTTTGAAATTTAGAAGCAGAAATACCACTCTTGTTCGCCGATTGGGGTGCAGTGGTTTATTATTCGGTGAACTATTTCATTTAGTTGGGCTTTGTTATTTTTTCTAACTTGGTTTCCAATGTCAAGAGAAATTGGGCGAAATTAAGCTTTCGTTCTGTTGGGAGGGAAGAAGAGAGCTGGGAAAAGACCAGGGCCATGGGTCTGAAGCTGAATTGTGTACGTTCTTAAACAATCAGGGCCTGGGGGGATATTTGGCTCTTTCTCCCTCTGACAGTTGTCTCTTAGGAGATAGCAAGAGGGTACGGGATGACTGCGCCTTTTACAGAGGAAGGGGGAATGTAGCATTGGCCCACGGAGAGGACATGATAAATGTTTTGCTGATGACTGTGTTGGCAATCCAGCAGCCTCCCCACCCACAGGCGTCTTAGCACCAGTCTACCAAGGGAGTGATTTTTCTCCTTGATAATTAAAGATCTGTTTTAGATAGGGATATGAATAGGAACATTTCATTATTACATTAACCAATTACCGAATCTGCTGGTTAGAACCAACATTTACATCCAGTGTTGAAGCTGTAATTGTTTGGAGCAAACGAGGGTTTAGAGCAAACGAGGGTTTGCTCCAAACGTTGAAATTTTTATTAATCAAAAAAGGTACTGAAATGGCCAGAAAACATTCTATGTTAGACAGACGTGAGATACCTAACTCTGCCCACATAAAAGCCCTTTGAAATATTATTAAAATTTGCAAAGGTTTTAGTTTTCAAGTAAAGCATGTTAAATGTAACTAACGGACATGAACAGAATTGAGGCATCATGGCAATACTCTGGTACTGTACTCTAACTGCAGATTTAGCCTTCTTGGGCTGGGGTGAGACTTGATTGCATCAGAAGGGAATATGGTTTGTCTTCGCCCCCCTTTCACTTTTGTCTGGGGATGATTTGGGGGAGTGATTTTACTAAAGATATATCATACAGACTTTTGGTTAACCAATAATTACACAATTGACAAAATAAACTCTTCTGTTTATAAGCAACTCTTAGGACTTGGCCCCTGTATTGGTGTTGGGAGTTTTTAGTAAGTGCTGTTTATTTATCCTTCCTGAATGAATCGGTGGATTCACTGTGTACTTGTACCTCTTCTTTTGTAGACGAGATGTGAAATGGAGAAGTACCTGACTCCTCAGCTTCCTTCAGTTCCAATAATTCCAGAGCATAAGAAGTACAGACGAGACAGCGCTTCCGTGGTAGACCAGTTCTTCACTGACAGTGAAGGCTTACCTTACAGTATCAACATGAATGTCTTCCTCCCTGACATCACTCACCTGAGAACTGGCCTCTACAAATCGCAGAGACCGTGTGTGACACAGATCAAGACCGAACCTGTTACCATTTTTAGCCACCAGAGTGAGACGACGGCCCCTCCTCCAGCCCCGACCCAGGCCCTCCCTGAGTTCACCAGTATATTCAGCTCCCACCAAACCACAGCTCCAGAGGTGAACAACATCTTCATCAAACAAGAACTTTCTACCCCAGATCTTCATCTCTCTGTCCCTTCCCAGCAGGGCCACCTGTACCAGCTATTGAATACACCGGATCTAGACATGCCCAGTTCTACAAACCAGACAGCAGTAATGGACACCCTGAATGTTTCTATGTCGGCCGCCATGGCAGGCCTCAACACACACACTTCTGCTGTCCCGCAGACTACAATGAAACAGTTCCAGGGCATGCCCCCTTGCACATATACCATGCCAAGTCAGTTTCTTCCACAGCAGGCCACTTACTTTCCCCCATCACCACCAAGCTCAGAGCCTGGGAGTCCCGATAGACAAGCTGAGATGCTTCAGAATTTAACTCCGCCTCCATCCTATGCTGCTACGATTGCTTCTAAACTGGCAATTCACAATCCGAATTTACCTGCCACTCTGCCAGTTAATTCACCGAGTATCCAACCGGTCAGATACAACAGGAGGAGTAACCCTGATCTGGAGAAAAGACGCATCCACTACTGCGATTACCCCGGTATGTGGTCGGTGTGCTTGCAGCATGGCCCGTGTTTTATGTTGGGTGTGCTCGAGTGCTTTCACGTATGTGCACATGTTTGCACCATTTTGAACCTTAGGCATGAAAATATATAGCAACGGTGTATTTGACAGTTAAAAATAAGTCACCTAGTTTCTCTTAGCATTCTAGTCCTGCATTTTATGCTGGTGTGTACTTAGGTAATAGTCTATTGCTTGTCTTACGTATTTATGTCTTATGTAGTCAGAGATGGCTCATGACTTTAATCCTAGCAGTGAGGCTGAAGCAGGAAGATTACACATTCGGACTAGCCTGGGCTACATAGCAAGATCCTGGCTCTTAAATAACAATTTCCATAAATTTTTTTTAATGGTTAGAGCATTCTAGGGAATAAGTTAACTTGAATTTCTTTCTCTTTAGTAGTAAATAAAACTTGGGTTTCATTTAGTCTAAGAAATTGTGTCATTCAATTCTAAAAAGTCTCCTGGAGATTGAGTAGGGTGAGAGGCAATAGCATGGTAACGAAGTTCAGGGTGTGGGTGCCTCTTAGCAAGTACAAGGCTGCTCGCAGGACAGATTGGAGGAAGAGTTGTTCCGTTAGTGTGGACGCATTCTCGAATGAGATACATGACCCAAAATATAATTTGACGATAATAAATGTATCCAAGTTGCTGGCGTAAGCGAGTTTATGATTAATATAGGACATAATTTACTGACTCCTCTATGGTGCGTGATGTGGCATGACATGCTAAATGAACAAAACAAAGTAGGAGTATGGAAAGTTGGAGTCATCTTGGATAATGACTTACACGGTCAGCGCCACATCCGCTAAGTTAAAGATATATATGTACTGGGACAACTCAAGTCACTGAAGCTTGTGTTAGAGTAAAAAGCACACATTTTCCATTTGTTCCTTGACTGGATTGCCCATGTTCAATGCTCCCAAAGTGATAGGTTGGATCACCTCCCTCTACCTTCTAATAAGATCATGGGGGAGGGCGCCTTGAAATTGCCTAACCGAAGCTTCCAGTGTTGTGTCTAGCACAAGAGAGTTCATCTTTAAAGTCAGATTTTAAACACAGACTCATCAGATGTAAAGGTTTCACAAGGCCCTGGAAATGACTAGCTGCTCTTCCTCTGTTCCTTTATTTTAGGTTGCACTAAAGTTTATACAAAGTCATCTCATTTGAAAGCTCACCTGAGGACTCACACGGGTAGGTAATTTTCTTAATTCTGCGAGTTGTGTAAATAGCGTAAGTGGCATTCATCCTTTTAAAAGCCAACACGTGTTTGATCTCTTCTTTCTGTCGACTTTTTTTTTTAATGGCCTACCTTTTCACCAAGGGCTTGGCTCAAAATTCAGTTCCCCAAGAAAGCCTGGTTCCAGGCAAGCTGAGGCTTCCTCAGTGAGACCTTGCCCTGTCACCTGGAGAATTAATGACCCCCCAGAACGTAAATAATAGTGTTTACAAATGGATTTTAAAACTTTAATGGCAACGCTTATTTCTGTCTTGAAAGAAGGAAAAATTCTTGGTAAATCGTCTTGCTTTAATAAAGCCCTTTTAAGCTAAAAAACGTTTCCACTTAGCATGTTAAGCGCAAGTGCTTAACACCGGTGGCTTCAAATATTTGTGTTTGGCGTATTTGCTGTGTCTGAAACACAGGCCTGAAATCTGCAGGGTATTAAAGTAGGGTGGTCAGAGTGAAGGGCGATAGTTGAGACATTACTTCACACCCAATCTCAGCCCTTAACTGGGTTGAGAGTCCTCGTCTTAAGTCAGTCTTCCGTTTCATCCTCAGATGAAGCATGCTTTTGAGTTCAGTCTCTAATTTTATAATGATTTGTTTTGTTAAATTCACAGCAGCTCTTTGTGGGAGCTATTAATTTTGAAGCCTCATCAAAAACACGTTTAACATGAAATTTGGTAGCGTGCTTTATTAAAGGGCTCCACATACCCATAATATTTTCAAGTGTCTGGATGTTACTATTGTAATTTTCTTTAAAAAAAAAAAGCCCTAAAGGAAGAAAACAGATAAAAGTGGCTGCAGTTTTTCCTCAAAGACAGCCTCCTTACCTGAAGTTCAAAGAATAAGTTTGGTAATAAAAGCAGTGACCTAGCAAAATGTATTATTCCATCATTGCTATGGAAACCAAAGTATTCAACAGTTCCTTTGAATGGGTTGTTGGATTAGTGTGAGGACTTGAATCTCCCTAGGCTAGATGTTACTATGGAAATTTGAGTTTTGATAAATGAAGTAGTTATCTGTAACTGCTGCATTAAAAAGTAAAAGCCTTGAAACAAAGGTCAGTGCCGAACTGGAGCCCTGAGAGAGGGCGGTTGCAGACGTTTGTGTGTGATATCTGAATGCTAAACACTTCTTGAAACCCAAATGGTACTGTTGACAATGTGCTAGATACCAGGCCTTTCCGAGAAAAGGTAGCTCCTGGGTTTATCTGTGATAGGAATGGATTGTTTTGGCCTGAGGTTATTTTGTTTGCAGGTAATCACAAACAGAATAATCCAGCACATGATAAGAAAGTCTAATCTTAAATTTCCAAAATACATTTGATACATGCCAGAAGATTCCATGTAGAAATTGAAAAAGAAAGAAAAAAAACACCAAAAAACTAAAATATCTGATTTCCAGACTGCTGTTGTATTAGGGAAACACTGAGCTTTTGGTCAAGGGGAAATAGAACTAGCTTAGAAACATTTGAGCTATTGTTCTCTCTCTCTCTCTCTTTCTCTCTCTCTCTCTTCCCCCCTCTCTCCCTCCTTTCTCCTCTTGGTCTCTCATCAGAAGTCCTTGAAACGGGAGATAAGGGGGAGGGAATGCATTTTTGAGGTTAAAGTCCCATAATAAAAGAAGTGTGCAATTGCACATAACAGAAGTAATCAACTGCTTATTGGAGGGATGTCGTCAGGCCATATCTAAATAGCCTTTCCACCCCTGTCAGGGTTTACTGCTCTGAATGCTTGTACCTGGTATCCTGGAACTTGACCTGCTGGCAAAGAAATTTAATAGTGGGCAGTCTGAACAATGTCTGTACTAATAGAAAAGCAAACTGAGACAGAGGATCTAGGCCTAGTTAGGGTCCCATGTGGGGACTTTTTCACTTGATGATAAATATCGTGGCCTTAAACGTCTAATAAGTAAGACCATGTAATGACGTTTAATAAAGTTTTTTTTGATAGTCTTTCAAGTGCCTTGGGGAGGGCTTGTAACAGACTCGCTCATCTGGCTAAACCCGTTCTTAGGTAATCATAGAGCATTGAGGCTTTCCTCATTTCTAGTTTCTAGACAATGCCTCTTAAAATTACCTGTTCGCTGGCTGCTGTTGTCTCCTCCCTTCCTCTGCTCCTGCCCAGTGAGTGCACAGGCAGCCAACAGATACTAGTGCTTTGTTTTGTTCCTTTTCCTTCTAATGCCCAGGCAGAGGAAACGGTTTTTTTTTCCTGCATAGAATCTCCAATTTAGTAGCTTGTCTTGCTTTTCTTTCTGTCCCATTTCCTCCCACTTGGAAAACTTGTTAGGGGACTTCAAAAACTATATGGCAGTGTTGCGTATTTGACAAAAGATGCTTCTCTAATGGTTGCTGGCAGAACGAAGAACTCCGGCATTTCTGTGGAAAGTAATTGGAGTTGCTTCTAAAGGTCAAGTTACCATATGTCTCAACCAATTCAAGCAATTAAACAACTTTCCCCAATGCTCTGTTTAATGACTTATTTCTGGGGTTCCAGCTAGTGACTCTTTAACCTGGGTTACAGAGTGAATCTAACCAAATACCCTGACACCCAGCACAGCTATTCTTACTAAACCAGGACAACAGTAAAACACCAGTCTGCATTTGGAGTCCCAAGTATCATAGAAGTTTCTAAGTTCGAGGACTTGGATGTCTTTAGAGAGAAACCCGCACACAAGAACTTAAAGCTCTACTGTGTATGGTCAGACAAGATCCGAGATGTAACTGTGTTTATCTGTACATAGGATGGCACGCTTGTGGGCTCATAGGCATCCTTTATGAGTGGGTGCTTGTGAGTGGTCTCTGTGATACGTGTGCACACATTAATATGCTTCTGTTTAGAAATAGGGCTGCTTCTAGGCAACAGGGTTAGTAAGTGGTCTATCCCCAAATCAAAATATTTGTATTTTGAATAGCATTTAAGAGAACATCTCATTGAAATTCTTAGGCCTTGTGATGTTTACAAGGGAGAGACACAGTGCCATCATCGTCTTCGCCTGACCACCTTTCAAAGAACGCCTAGCCTAATTCTGTGCTCGTAAGCCATCAAGATAGAGAAACTGTCTTCTGTAAACGGCTTATAGTTTCTGTGTTCATGTGCTCAGTACTGGTTTTAAAAGACAACTTTCTGTGTTCTGGGCTGTCTTAGCAATGAGCTACACCCCAGACTCCGTCCCAGAATTGCAATAGGAAGACAGTAGAATTCCACTGTTCGGCCTTGGCTTTCTGCAGCAGGGCATATATAGAATGAGCAGTTAGTTGTATTAACCACCTGGGAGCAGCACGCAGTGGCCAAGCACAGCTTGGCTGGCCAGGGGTTGGAAAAGAAAAGGGGCAATTAGAAATTCCCACAACAAACGTGGAAACAAGAACAAGAGCACAGGGGACTCTTGAGTACTGTATTCAAGATCTCCTGATGAGGATGGACTGTAACCTGTCCCTCAGTGTGGCAGGGCAAGTCCCCACCTTGTCCCTTAATCTGCTGTGGAAACCAGATTATCTAGTGACATTGATTTGTAAGATGTTTCCACTTGTTCCCCCCCACACACAAGGTTTCTCAGTGTATCTCTGACTGTCCTGAAACTCACTCTGTAGACCAGGCTTCCACGTGTGCTTTTAAAAGTACATAATTTTGGTTTCTGCTTTAGTTTCTAAGTTTGACGTGAGGACTGAGGGTCCCCCGTCTTTGCTGGGAACTTAATTTCCACAGGCTCTATCAGACACAGTCTTGATACTGTTGGCATCCGAGATGTTTTTAGTACAGGCATTTTTTCCTCCACTGAAGAACTCTAGACTAATCTGTGGAAAGGGGTGAAAGGCTGTAAACAAGAACCAGAAAGGATTCATTTCAGGCCATAATGGATGCTGGAGGTCATACGGTTTGGATCTATACGAGATGGACATTAGTTGGATTCCTAACCTGTTGGGTCAGGATACATTTGCATGAGGGAAATATTTTGTACGTCTAGTATCTAGTGATTTTCATGTATTTGAAAACAGCACATTGGAAAGCTTCACAGTTCAGCATTTGGCGTTAGGCATTAGTATTTCAGTGTTCTGGTTCACTTGGAGCTTTGAAATTTATTTTTTACATTGACTTTACAGCCTCTTTTTTTTGAGTAGTGGCTTACAAGATTGTTAGTTTAGACCCCAGGAAAGGTACTTATGAGCATGAAAGCTTAGAAACAATTTCTTTTTAATGACTCACTGAGAAGACTAAACTTCCCTTCAGGGACGAGTTCTTTCATCTGAAAAACATTTACATAGGAAACTGATCATTGTTTCGGGATGATAAAGCTTATCAAAGGTTAAGAAGTATAATTTAATTCAGCAGACATTTCTCACTGGTTTTCTGAAGAATCCAAAGAATTAATCTCATTTTACCCTTTAGTTTTTAAACTAGTGGGAGGAGAGTTCCTACGTAGATGAAATACAGTTGTTGAAATTGAGAGGCAGTCAGCCGCGTGAGGGCTGGAGGAACGCAGAGAGCAGTATTTAAAAATATATGTTTTAATTACCCAGGAATTTTCCTTTGCCGAGTATTTTTAGTTCTACCTGATGGCCCACATCTTTTCTGGTGAAAGATTAGAAACAAAAGTCGCATCCTACTTGAGGGGAAATGACTCTTGTCTGCCTGGGCGGTTCGTATTCATGGATACCTAACTAGTCTGACTGAGGGCAAGGAACTGCTTTAGAAGCACAGAGTGGCTAGTTTTTTGTTTGTTTGTTTTGCCTAAAATCATCTATAAAGAATGAATTCCCTTTGACTACTGCATAAAGAAGCCGTTGGGCTACTGGGCAGGGGAGCCAGCTGAAGAGCTGGGTGCACGAAAGGACGAAAACCTTTCGCTGACATTTTAGGTGTTTTTGTTTGAAGTTAGTTTGGGACCTTATTTAAAACAAACAAACAAACAAAAACCAATCCAGAGTGGCATCTTTTTGTCAGGAGCTTTGAGAACTGGTGCTTCATGTCAACTCTGAGCGCTTGTTGAGGCTGAGAAATCATCCAGTGTAGAACCTACTCTGCCTTTCCCTCAGTCCCCACAGCAAGGTCACGCTCCATTCTTTGCTCCATTAGATGAGTGCCCTCTGGTCCCTGAATTAGGCCCCTTGGTGATTGTGACCAGCACTGTGGCCTTGCAGAACTATGGGGGCTGTTCCAGTTCTATAATTGGAAATTTGTTTACAGAGAATCTCTATCCTGCGGCCCTCTGGAATAAGGGATTCTAGTCTTTTATCCCGAAGACGCTCAAAGAAGAGTTGTCATCTGAATATAGTTGATGACCCTTGTGGTCCTGAACCTTACACCAGCCTCCCTACTGCCCTCATCTTCATTATGAAAATAACTGCTCAGACTTGGGTGAAACATTGTTTTCAGAGAGACAGTAGCAGAGGGGTGCAAAACAAAGGGGTAGTCAGGAACACAACATACAGCTCACCGCTGACACTCTTACCTCCTTTCCCAGGGACTGAGCCCACCACCTGTGCACAGTCTGTACTGCTGAGATACATCCCTAGTCCCAGTTAAAGCCCACTTATATGGTGAGGGTACTAAAATCTCTTTATGGAAAAGTACTGGCAGGGTTGTCTGTAATAAATAAAAAAAGTCAATGAGCCCAAATCCCTATCATTTCTCTCAGATATGTAAATGCTATTTTCCATGATTCCTTCAATGGTTTCTGTTTTCCCCTTTTGCTTATTAGAAGCAAATCTGGTCTTGAGTCTGTTTCAGAAGTGAATACCCCCAAGTCTGTGGTAGGGAGGGCTGTTATTGTTAGGGACCTAATTATTATCTATCATTCTAGGCAATAGTGCAGGTGGTGTCCTCTTAACATTGGTTTCAGTTCTGGTAGTTTGGGGCTTTTATCTTTATTATATTGATTAGACTGACTTTTCAACATTGAGAGGGAAACGTATAAATTTACTGTAATAAACCTTAGAGCTACCTCATTTCCTTTGTTATAACAGTCTTCGTAGAACTTTCTAGTAAAGGACCTTGGTGTGCGACTGTTGAATCTGTTCAACAGAGCAGAGAAACTTCCCATTCTACTGTAGGTTCAGAAGTCTTTGGTTTCCCTAGTCTTGGCTGTCCTGGAACTCCTCTTTGTAGACCAGGCTGGCCTTGAACCCACAGATTTGCCTGTCTCTGCCCCTCGGGTGCTGGGATTAAAGGCGTGTACTAGCACTGCCTGGAGAGAGGTCATCTTTAAAATCTGTTTATCAGAGATTCTTATGGAGGATGTTTTTGAAAAGTGTTCTTGAGCCCAGTGGAAGAAACCTCATTAAGGTTACATCTGGAGATGGAACAGCCTTCAGAGTCCCCTAGAAAATGAGGCTGTCTAGCTACAGAGTACCCTGCGCCTCCCACAGGCTAGGCTTTAAGGGCCTCTGAGTCCATTAGCTATCCCATTCTCATGAGAAACTGTAGAATCTGAGTGAATTTGAACATGTATGTATTCATTTCTTGAATCATTGAAAGGGTATAACAGTGTTTGCTAATGAAGACTTAAGTGGAGCATTAAAGAAAGTGCAGGCCAGGGCTCCTAATGCGGAGCCCATTGGTCAGCTTCTAACTTCTGGAGTTGCTTTGAGAGCTGAAGGAGAGAATTACTTAGCTCTAGAGCAGACATCTGGAGGCCCATGAAGCCTTGTCTCTTCCGGGTAGGTGTTTTTGCTAAGGTTTAGACAGTATGCTAATAGCTTTATCAGCATGGGGCATGTGTGTGTATAACTTGAACATATTTTTCAGAGGTTAGGGATTCTTCAGCCATCCCTTCTACCTTTAAGGCAGGGAAGAAAGTGCACACTGGGAGATAAAGCAGAAAGGTTTCCACACCACATAGCCTTGCCTTTCTGCAGTTTGACGCTAGCAGCCGAGGGCTTAAAAATACAGCGGATGCTGAAAGAGCTTAACTAAGTATTTCAAATTGATGGTATTGGAAAGAGATTCTTTAGAAATCCAATTACTTTTGAAAGCTCTATCCTGTTGAAATATAACTTGGAGGAAGTCAGTTTGCTTTCCCAAAAGTACTGACCGTAGTGTTTCTGGCTGAGGAAAAAAGGCTCAAGTCTGCTCCCAGGCCAGAAATGGGGTACCAGCTTCCTCTATGATGTTTTACTTGAACAGTGTTGACACTTGAACAAATCCCATAGAAACTGCCCCAAGTGGGGGATAGTTGTCCTTGCTTTTATAGTAAGCCTTGGCCCTGGTAACTGCCCTTCCAGACACTGGTGGTATTCTTGGCTGAATAGGCTATAGATGCCCATAAATTGAGAGCAAAACCCCAAATGTTTTAGGAACTTTAATGGCTACTGTGTGTCAACCAATCAGTAAAGTCAACTTTACAAAATATTGGTGCAGTTTATTGCTTTGCAGCCAGTAAAAACAGTGAACAAAAAGAGTCCAGTGTCCCCTGCTTCTCAAGTAAACTCTGAAAACTTAGTTCTCTGTGTGTAATTATTAAATTCAAAAGGCTTCAATGATCCTTCTTAAACTGGGACTCCTTAGGAAGTTTTTTTTGCCTTGATTTAAACATCAGAATTAGATCTCTCCTCCGCCGAATAACAGGAAAGCCATGCTTGTTACTGTAATTTATTTTCACTCGACATTTCTACGTGAAATTCTTTCTTCTGTTTGATTCATATTTCTGAGCCCGATAGAGTTACCACGAGTGTTGAGTTCTCTCTGTGAATCCAGCATTGTGTGAGAGAGTGTAAAGGGAAGAGAAATGACTTTTCTGTTGCTTAAAAGCCTGAGTGTTAGTGCAACTTTCTAGACTGAGTTTACTATGAGGGAGCAAAGTACACAGTTTTAAATTCACCCATCACAAAGGTGCATGTGTGTGTGTGTGTGTGTGTGTGTGTGTGTGTGTGTGTGCGCCTGTGTTGGAGGATAAATCTAGAATGGAGATGTGTGTTTGACTTGACAGTTTTCGAAGAGCTTGTATGTAGTTTAGACTAGTTTCAAATTCATAATTCCCCTGCCTCAGCCTCCCTAGTACTGGGGTTACAGGAATTTACCACCAGGCCTGGCTGAGATGGGCATTTTAAAAACTGGAATGGTGGGAACCAAAAAGAGAGTCAGTTGTAAGTATGCCTTCCATCAGAGGCAGAAGATGGGGGAGCCGAGAGTAGGTTAAGGTGAATATCCTCTAAGTAAACGTGCGATGCCTTGGGACCAGTTTCATGCCATCCGTTCTGGCCTTTGCTTCTTTGTCCGTCGAGACTTTAGGGTCAGAATAGCAATCGGGACAGTGAAGGGTACTTTGGCCACGTGCCATGGAAGCTGCAGAGTGTGGACATTAACATTCAACTGAGCAGTCGCAGCTTCTGGAAGATGATACTGCTAAGTTAGACAAGGGCTGTGCAGTTGCTGGCAGAACTACTCCAAGTTTCTTCCCTGTCAGCCCAAGCTGGTCTTTATTAGCAATCTTTCTGCCTCAGGTCTGCCAGTCGAAAACCCTTTTAGAAGAAGTTGGGGGGAAATTATCCATGAAAATGCCAGTGAAACAAATAATAAATGAAGTCAGTCTTGACCAGGGTTAGTGTTCAAAAGCTTGGAATTTGGAGGTTTGTATAGAAAGATACGTTATCTTAAGTGGGATCAATTCTAAAATGGCAAATTCAAATTGTATTATAAATATGAAGTAATTTTGGAAGTTAAGTGGCTGGTGAATTTGGGAAAACCTGAGGAATCATGCAAGCTGTATGCAAAGGACTGGGAAAAAAGAAAACTGAAATTGGGCTAGGTTTTTAGGTGTCAACCGAGCTCCCTGAGGCCTGGCCTTTTTGTCTTAATTGTTGTATTCCACAAGTTTTTGTGGCCTGAACAATTGCCAAATTGTTCCTGGGATAAATTTGGGGTGAAGGTTGAGACAGGGTCTTTTTATATATAGCCCGGGCTGTCCCAGAACTCACTATGTAGACTAGGCTGACCTGGAACTCACCTGCCTCTGCCTCCTGAGTGCTGGGATTAAAAGTGTGTGCCACCGTCTAGAACAAATTTTGATAACCTTAGTGGAACAACACTTGAGGCACAAGTTCAATAAACATGTGTCCCAGCAAATGCTAGGTTGTAGACAAGGGCTCAGTAGTGTGGCCCTTCCTTGCCTGCCATGCTGAAGGACACAGGTTTGAGTCTCAGCACTCAAAACAAAACAACAACAAACCTAAATGGTCTGACCCACCAGGTGATGGTGGTGCACCCCTTTAATCCTAGCACTAGGGAGGCAGAGGCAGGGAGATTTCTGAGTTTGAGGCCAGCTTGGTCTAAAGAGCGAGTTCCAGGACAGCCAGGGCTGCATAGAGAAACCACACACACACACACACACACACACAGAGAGAGAGAGAGAGAGAGAGAGAGGAGAGAGAGAGGAGAGAGAAGGTCTGACTACTTACCAGTGCAAATTTATCAGTACCAGATTCTGATTTGCTTAAAGAGTTTCTTAAATACCAAATGGAAAAATGTTTAATTGAAGCAATGAAATTTTAAAAGCTTTTCTGGCTGTTTTGCTTCAGCCTGCACAAAGCATGTGCCAGGGTGTGTGCTCGTGTGGACATGAAGACAGCAGACAGGAGATCAGTGTGTTAGCACACTCCAAGCACTTGGGAGGTGGAGGCAGAAGCTTCAGGAGCTCAAGGTTATCCCCACCTAAGTAATTGGAAACCTATGAAATACTTCTAAAAAAGACACACAGCCTGTGGGTCCCGGGCTCTATACTGAGAACCCAGGAGCAGGGTTAGACCAAACGGTGGCACATGAGCTTCGTGGTGAAGGCGTGGTCTGAGCAGCCAGCGCCCTCAGTGGCATACACCATTATTTTTGTTTGATCACAGAGAACCTTTATTTGTAAGATGACATCATCCAAAGGCACACACACACACTTTTAAAAATGCATTGGTTAGCTACAGAGAAACCCTGTCTCGAAAAACTGAAGAAGAAGAAAAAAAAAAGAATGTATTGGTTTAGGGTTACCCCAAATAGAGACACTGATTTATTTTGCATTTGCCTAAAATTTCCATTCTTCAGCCTCCCTCCTCATCACCTCCATCTCAGTAATGTATTGCTAGATTGCTTGCCACTTGCTATGTAGACCAGGCTGGCACCAAGTGCTGCAAAAGGCAACGTGGCCCACGCCCAGGTGATTCTCCAGCTTTTGAAAGACATAGATTGTCCATTTCTTGAGTTACAGGTGGCATCCTCCATGGAAGGACTTGAGGATGCTCTGGGGGCAGCGCCTTTCAGTTCTCAGGGGGGTTCAGAGGCGCCGTGCGCTTTGCACTTGGGCTTGCGGCAGACCCTCACCTCCCCTTGTCTCTTACTTGCCGCAGGTGAGAAGCCCTACAAGTGCACCTGGGAGGGCTGCGACTGGAGGTTTGCGCGGTCGGACGAGCTGACCCGCCACTACAGGAAGCACACGGGTGCCAAGCCGTTCCAGTGCGGGGTGTGCAACCGCAGCTTCTCCCGTTCCGACCACCTGGCGCTGCACATGAAGCGACACCAGAACTGAGTGCTGCGCCGACCGCCCGACGCCTCGCAGTCCGCTCTGCCACCCTTTAAACCGCAGACCTAACTTCATATATAAAAAGAGGAAAAGAAAAGAAAAAACAAAAGAACTGGAAATGTATATTTTGTATATTTGAGGCCACAGGGAATACATTGTATTCATACCAAAGTGTTTGGTTAGAGAACCTGGAAGCTTGCTGTCATGCTCACTGCTGGCTTTATTCCAGCAAACTTCATCTCCAGACAGGCAGCCACATCTCAGCATGGGGAACCGGTGGGGGCGCACGGGGTGCGTATGCTGTTTCTATGCAGACTACACACGCTATCATTGGTGACATTGTTTAGTATAAACAAACCAGTTGACAGGCATCCGGACAGATTGTCAAGATTTTACTTGACATGGACTTGTTTTTTTCTTTTTTTTTTCTTCGAGATTAGATTATTTCCATAGCGGAGGTACACAGTGTACCTGGCAATTCACAAATAGCCATTGAACAAATGTGTTTTGTTTTTGTTTTTTTATATGAGTTGCCTATATTTGCTATTCAAAATTTTGTAAATATGCAAATCAGCTTTATAGGTTTATTGCAAGTTTTTAAGGATTGTTTGGGGGGAATCACATTTCTTTTGAAAATAACTATGAATACATGTAAAGGTAGAATTTGTGGTTAAGATACCTCTCAAAAAAGTTACCAAATCCATTGCTTTGGGGAGGGAATAATCATTCGAATGAGTAAAATGCAAATTTCGCTGTCTGATTGAAATAAGATTGTTTATTTTAAATATGAAAGATTTTTTATATGAATTTAAACTGAAGAGCTTAAAGATAGTTAGAATATACAGACATTAAAGGTCTTACCATAATTTAAACAGTATCATTGAAGTGGGTGAGGACTGGTGTGGCTGTCACATGTCCTTGTTGACCTTCGGACTCTGTTTGCACTTGTGAAAGCATTGAATCTCTGGTGCAGTTCATGTTGACTGGGATGTTTGCTCCTGCAGTACTGTTGGTTAAATGACAATTTATGTGGATTTTTGCATGTAATATCCAGTGAGACACAGTAATTTTTATTGAAATTACAGTGCTGTGTAGTTAATCTGTTAATACTGACTTGGTGTCTGCCTTTAATATCAGTGATATGTTGAAAGCTTACCAATATGCAATCTCATAGGAATGTGACGTTGATGCTGTTAACCAAAGGGCAGAAATCATAAGCAAAATGCCAAAAGCGGTCTTAATTGAAATTTTAATTCTTGTTTTTAAAATATTGTTTATCATTATTTATTTTGTGGTAATATAGTAAGTTTTTTTAGAAAACAATTTTCATAACTTGATAAATTATAGTTTTGTTTGTTAGAAAAGTTGCTTCAATGTGTAAATAGGTGACAAATGGTGTAAATAGTTTTGTAAGAGGCTTCAAGATGTTTATACGTGAACACACCTACATCAAAAGCATAAATCGGCTGCTGTTTTGCTTCTTTGTCCCTTATTTTTGTATTGTGGTCATTTCCTATGCAAATATTGGAGCAAACAGCTGTATAGTTGTAGAATTTTTTGAGAGAATGAGATGTTTATATATTAACGACAATTTTTTTTTGAAAATAAAAAGTGCCTAAAAGATTTCTGTGATGCCTTCTTTACTTTCCATAGCAGAGAATGATCATTATAATCCTGGAAAGACTTAGAGAAAGCCCGGAGACCTGTTTGCACATCAGGCACTGGCCTGTAATCCCAGTCTCTGAATTCAAGGGGGCTGAATTCAAGGACATAGTGAGGTCCTGTCTGCAAAAGGAAAACGCAACCCTTTGGATCACACTGCCTTTAAGATGTAGCAGGAGTTACTTAGGAATTGAAGTTCAGACTGGGTGTCTATCTTGGTTGATAGAGTAGATTGCCTAGCAAATGTGCCCAAAGCCCCGGGTTCCAGCCACAGCCCTGTGTCAACCAGGCAATGAAGGTGCACACTTCCACAGCTCAACTCTGATGGAGACAGCAGGATCTGAAGTTCAAAGTTACCCTTTGCCACAAAGTTCACAGATGTCCCGAACTACATGAAGTCCTGTATGAAAACAAAACTAAAAGAACTAAAATTAACTGGTTCATTTTCAAGTGCCTCACACACACTGGACCCTCAGCCTTGCCAGTTGGAGATGCTGACTTAAGCTCATTTTACTTTGAGAGACTATTATCAGAAGTAAATAGTAATTGGATTTTTTTCTTTTTTTTTGAGGCAGTGCCTGTATGTAGTCCTGGCTTTACTGGAGCTCACTGCTGGGATTAAAGGTGTGTGCCCCCACACCCAACCAAAAATGGATTTTTTTACTTGTAATTTTTTTTTCTTCAGTGCTAGGGCTCCAGCCCACAGTGTGGTGTGTACCTATGGGTGTTGATAGTTGGGTGACAGTCATTGCTCTAACAGTGAAGTGTTGATGCCTAATGTGAGCACTTGGGACTTCTTAGAGAAATGATGAACTCTAGGCCTGGCACAGAAAATAGCCAGGTGGGTCTATATAGTTCCGTAATGCAGGGTCTCAATGGAAGAAAACCCTCCAGTACAGGGCTGTCAGTAGCAACCTGGCTGTACAATTCGGTTGTAACCCCAAGAGTAAAGCTCCCCACCACATCCAGGCCTAGACCTAGTAGACAAAAGAATATGCAGAATAATTCATCGCATACTTACTCTTTAAGAAGGGAGCCCAGTGCACTCGAATGTAGTTTTCAAGACTGGCTTCCTCCTGTGAGGAAAGAAGGGCAGGGGAAGTCTACATACAAGTGGAGAAATCTGTTGACACTACCTGGGCCAGGTGACCAAATTCTACACCAGCAGTGATAGGTCATGCTGACAGTGTGTGCCCTTCGTGATCTGATAAAAATAAAACTTGCCCCTGTTGTCTTAGAACATATATATATCCTGTGTCATGAGAGGCAACAGGCAGCACCTATAAAACACTGTTGGGGCCAGGAAGACACTCTGAAGCTATGGGAAAGGCCTGATAACCCAAAGCAATGATGGAGTAAAAGACTGAGGGAACTGGGCATGGTGGCCAGGTATCAGACTCAAAAAATGAGGTGGAGGAAGGAAAGGCCAAGGAAACCCACAAAATCTCCAGTGTGCCAGTGTTAGCTCATCCATTGTGATAACTGTATCAATTAATGTATACTTTTCATTGTTACTTTTGTGTTCCTAATGTATACTTTTAATAATAAGTCAAAATGGGGCTAGGATTGTAAGAATTTTATTATCATTGTTATAAATCTTTTGTCTTTTGAGACAAGGTCTCACTGTATAGTTCTTGGCTGTCCTGGGACTTACTTTGTAGACCAAGTTGGCCTCAAACACACAGAGATCTGCCTGCCTCTGCCTCCCAGTGCTGGAATTAAAGGCCTGTGATACTATGCCTGATGTATAAGGTACTGGATCAAACCCAGGCCTTGGACTTCAAGGGAAGCAATGGAGCAACTATGATACTGGCTTCTGGGAACAAGGACATGGGTATTTAGTTGTAGTTTATAATTGTATGAATTAGCCACCACCTTATACCTATGAATCTTGTTCTTGATTTGGTTCCCAGAGCTCATTGGTATTGAAGTTCCTAGCATTGTAATACAACTTGACCCTAAATGACAAAACAAGCCATTTCTGCTTCTTCCTGTCACTTAACTGTTCCTCTCTCCTCTTCATAGGCTGCTCTTAATCAGGTCTTGATTCACACTGAATGACCCTTTCCCTTATGCTAGCTACCTGCTTGAATTCTTGTCCACCATTCTTGGCCACTTTCCTGTTGTATTTAGAGACATACGACACTTTAGTATTTGAGTCATTGTTCCAACTTTGATTGGTAGTCTTTCTTGTATGTTTTTCATCTTCCGATTTTCAATTTTTGAGATAATGTATTTATTCTTAGTGCATTGGAGGGCATGTATGTCAGAGTGAGAATGTCAGATCTTGGAACTACAGAGAGTTGTAAGCTGCCATGTTGGTGCTGGGAATCAAACTTCGGTCCTCTAGGAGAACAGCCAGCTCTCTTAACTGCTGAGCCATCTCAACAGAAACCCCAGATTTTTAATTTTTTTGTGAGACCATTACCACTTCATTGGAAGAATTTACCCATTCTTGTATTACTGCTCTTACTGGTTAATAAAAGGCATCTTAAGAGATAGTTACATCTCAGTGCTATGTGAATTGGCTTAAACCAGTGCAGCAACTGAATACTGCTGGTCAGTTTTCCTTTTTGGGCTGTGTTGTTGATACAGCCTTTGGTGTTGGATTTTTGATAAGGTAGATGAATGTGAAACTAGGGTTATAATGCAAGCAACATGTAATAGCCTGCTGATTTTTAAGCTTTATTAGTCTTTAAGGGGAATATAATTTGCAAAAGACAATTCACTCAATGTGTTTTCAAAGCTACAAGGAATTTAATTGCTGGCCACTGTTGGGTCTACTAAATGACTGTCTGGGCTCCAACATATCCCAAGTGTTTCTTTTCATAAACAAAGCATGGTCGTTTGACATACTTGTAACAGCACACCAGGTTCCAGTTGGCCACGATGTGGTTATATGACTTGATTTCCAATGCATCAACCTCTGAGTTTTAACTGTCTGCTGCTCATTCTCCCTCCCTTGATGCTGAGTTGGGTCCCGTCATCTCCATTGGTCGTTCGTTGCCTTCTTCCCTTGCGGCTTGTAAGAAGGGCACCACTTCCTGGCCCCCATCATGGACTCCTTAAACAAGCAGGCCCTGGCTGCCTGTACAGAAACGGTTCACACCAGCAAGACCATGTTTCCTCTCTCTAGCAAGCCTGCTAGGTCTTTTGGATTCCTCAGGAGCCGTACCTCCATCAGGACTTTTCTTTACCGTTATTTAGTCTGTTCTCAGGTTTGAAGGAAACTGGACTCCATCTTTGGTGAGAGGCAATGCTCCAGTGTAAATTTAATCAGTGGGAGACATGTTTTCTCCTTCCTTTCAGTTACTCGGGGCTATGGGTGACAAAACATGGAACTTATTTCACAAGCACTTTCACAGTGAGTATTAAGAAAAGCATCTCTGTACATGTTGGTGTGTGCCTGTGATCCTCACACATAGGAAGCAGAGACAGGAAGGTTATCACGGTGTAGATGTTTGAGTCATTCATTCAGTCATTCGTTTGTTTTTGTGGGGAGGCATGGGTCATGGGGAGGTCAGGGGAAATCTTGCTGGAGTTGGTTTTCTCCACTTAAGGTGGATTCCAGGCATCCAAGTCCACTCTCTCCTTCCACAATGACTTCCGGAGCTTGAACTCAGGTCACAGGTGTAGCATGAATTCTAATTAGTCTCAATAAATAAAAAAAATCAGAGTCAGATATTAAGGGGTGAAAGCTGAAAGATCAGAGAAGCAGTACAGCCAGTCACTAGAGAGACATTTCACCTCTACCAAATCCACGGATTGAAGGGATGTGCCTGTCTCTACCAATTCTCAGACTGCCCTGAGCTTCTAATTCCTCTTTATATTCCTCTCTCTACCTAGCCATATCCCTTTCTGTCTCCACCTTCCTAGTGCTGGGATTAAAAGCATGGGACTCCCAAGTACTGGGATTAAAGGTGTGAGCCTTCACCGCCTGGCCTCTAGTGACTTAGCTCTGCACTTGGATCTTCAGGCAAGCTCTATTTGTTAAAACACAAATGAACCATCGCTATAATCAGGCTTGGCACGGAGGACATTCACCCTCTTAGTCAGGTCATTGGTTCCTATTCCTGCATATTTGAGGTCAGCCTACTTATTTAGTGAGTTTCATGATGGGCACACGAGTGAAATCCTAGGGAAATTTCAAAAGACATTGGGAGGGGTTATAGAGAAAAAGAAGAGAAGGAAAGATGGTCAGTTGGCAGGCTTAGCCGGTAAAAATCATGTGCTGCGTGAATCTGACTACGGGAGGTTGAGCAGAAGGAACAGATCCTGGAGGTTCTCCTCTGCCTACACACACACACACACACACACACACACACACACACAC
>LOJH01010756.1:25358-45029 GCA_001685095.1 Ellobius talpinus
AAGGAAGGAAGGAAGGAAGGAAGGAAGAAGAAAGAAAGGAGGCAGACAGCCAAGCGTTCCAACTTCAGCCCCACAATGTCGTACATGTGTGAGTGTCCCCCCATCCTTGCAGGGCATCCCATCATAACCAAGGAACTAAGGATACTGGACCCAAAGTCAGTTTTCAGTTCCAGCACAGGCTCCCTCGGGCTCCCTCGGGCTCTCTCTGTGTTCAGGAAGCCCTGGCCAGCCTATAGATATCATCCCCAAGAAGAGGATGGCAAGTGGATTCATCTGCTTAGAGAAGGAGCTGCAGATCCCAGCTCTCCCTCGAGGACCCATGGAGAGGACCTGAGCTGTCAGGCAAAGGAAGAGCCCCCAGAGCTCGAGTGGCCCACCAGGAAGTACTCTGTCCACCAATGAGAAAAATCTTCTAGCAACAGAATGGCAGGTAATGTTTCTGACACTCATGCCAGAGAAAAGGCACACATGAAGGGGAAGGGAGAAATGTGCCCGGGTCTTTGATCTGCTTTACGGGTCACAGGCCCCCCTCCCCCACCTTGACGGGGCAGGAAGTGGTGGCATCACCTTGGTTGTCAGTTCTCTTGGGCTCTGACGCATCATGTTGTTGGCATAACCATCCCTCCGATTTCCAAGCTCTAACAATGACCAGCTCGCATCAGCCTTTAATTTACCTGTCTTTCCACTGCCTCCTGATTCCCAGGCTTTTATCATTTAAAGGTACATTTCAATCACTTTTCATCCCCAACTATTTCAGTAGGGATGACAAGGGTTCTGTGTCACTACAACGTATTGTGTCACTGTATCACTACAACGGGAAGCTCTCTGGCCTCTGCTTTGGGAGCTGTAGGTTTTGCCTAACGCCTGCCTGTCAATGGACCACCACCCTTCCACTCGGTGCAGGATCCTTGAAGTGCCTACTAAGCTTTGTTAGACTTAGCCTGCACTTATTCCTTCTGCGTTGGGGGTGGGGAGGCCGTGAGCATAGTGACTGAAAACAGTTCCCCTTATCCACAGCCTTGGTGTTGGAAGTGATTTTGGTTTCCAGCTAATAACTGTCACAATGCCATAACAAAATCCTCTCTACTGCCAGGTGTGGTGTGGCTCATGCCTTTAATCCCTGCACTCGGTAGGAAGAGGCAGGCGGATCTCTGTGAATTCAAGAACAGCCTGGTCTACAAGAGCTAGTTCCAGGACAGACTTCGAAACTACAGATCACTAGATGTGGAACAGAGGCAGGCAGCAAGGGTATAAACATTTATGGCTTTCAGTTTATATATTTAAAACATTTTTTGTTATGAAAAATCTCAAACAACTATAAAAGGAGAATGGCATAATGAACACTTACCCTCTGTATGCAGCTTCAACAATGGCCAACTCACACCCAATTTTAAGCGAGATGTCCCTCCACTTGCCCCCTGAGTCTTACCCCTTTATTGTTTAAATGCTCATATCAGACACTTTGTTATTCCATTGGTAATTATTTAGGTAGCTATGGCAAGGATTCCTTTTAAAAGGTCACTGTTATGGTTTTCATCTCTTTAAGAGACAAGCCACGCCCACTCCCGGTGACCCCTGCCCTCCTCTCGCCATCTTGATTCTCACGTTCCTTTTTGGCCCGCGTGCTCCTTCTCTCCCGCTCACCTCTCTGTCTCTCTCCTTTCTCTTCTCCTTCTTCCCCCACTCTCTCTCTCTCCTCTAAGTAATAAATATCCAATTCGATTCTGTACGATGTGTCTGTCCATGTGCCTTCTACCCGCCGCCTGCTCACACCCNAGCCACGCCCACTCCCGGTGACCCCTGCCCTCCTCTCGCCATCTTGATTCTCACGTTCCTTTTTGGCCCGCGTGCTCCTTCTCTCCCGCTCACCTCTCTGTCTCTCTCCTTTCTCTTCTCCTTCTTCCCCCACTCTCTCTCTCTCCTCTAAGTAATAAATATCCAATTCGATTCTGTACGATGTGTCTGTCCATGTGCCTTCTACCCGCCGCCTGCTCACACCCCCGGGCTCGCTGGGACCAGCCCGCCTGGGACCAGCCACGGCTCGGAACCGGCAGCCGTCTCTGCCTGGGACTAGCTGCTCTGTGGGCCTGCTGCCTACTGCTGTCGGGGATCTTACAGCATTTTAACAGTCACCACATCAAAAAGCCACTTCTGCAGTGTGACACAGAACTACCTCCGCATATAAAAATACTATTCATTTCTTTGTTTTGTTCAGAGATGAGATTTCATGTAGCCTAGGCTGACCTCACAAATGCTATGTAGCTGAGGATAACCTTGAGCTCCTCTTCCGATAGCAGATATGTGCCAAAATACCTGATTTTGCACCTAGCTAAATCTTTTTTTTTCCTGCTTGCTTTGTTTGATTTTGGTTACTAGATAATTATCAAGCCTCATTCATGCTACACTGGTCCTCCACCACTTGGGCTACATTTGTAGCCAATAACAATGTCTTAAGCAGAACATGGTGACACATGCTTGTAATCCTAACACTTAGGAGTCTGGGGCAGATTGGATGACACCGTGAGACCCTGTCTCGAAAAAAGCAATCCTTATTATCAAACGTCATCTTAAGTCTGAACAGGTTCTCAGAAATGGTTCAAACCCAGCCCTGATTTATCCTTCCACCCACAACATTGCTCTTGAGGGCAGACTTCTGGAGAGGGGCGAAGCCCACGAGAACTCACACAAGCAATGTTTAGACATAAAGCTGAGCAGAATTGTCACCGAAAGCCGGGCAGGCCGGCCCTGGCTTGCTTGCTTTTAGCCCTGCTATAGCAGTCTTGAATAGCAGAGGACATCAAAGGCAGCTGTGCCCGTCTCGGAATAAAACAGCTGAGCTAAACAACCAAATCCAAACAGCTGTACCGCCTTTGGACTAAGCATTACATTTGGACTTAGCGTTACATTAAAATTAGATGTTTTCTGTCTCCAGATTTTTTTCTGGCAGAAAAAAACCAGCAAAAAAACCAACTGAACATTTTCCTTCACCTATAAATGTTATCTTTAAGTCATTTGCACACAGCCTGAAGTAAAATGTCAGTTATTGTGGGAATCGGATGGATTGAGTTGCTCACTATAAACTCTACTGTTCTCATTATCCGATGCTACTTCATTATTTATGATTTGCCTGTGTGCTCTGAATGCCGTTTTTGATCCAGAAGAGGAAGCCCGGTAGCAGATTTTGTGGATTATTTTTGTAAAAAGCACTACCACACTACAAGGAATGACTGAAACTTTCTTTTTGTCTTGTTGCTGCAGCATTGGGCATCGCTCTGGGCCCCCAGCTGCTAGGTAAGGGCTCCACCGCCTAACTCTACCCCAAGTCCTTTGTGAATTCCATTCTATTTGGTGACAGAAGCTCATGACATCTGCAAAGCCGGCATCCACCTGGAGAGCCACCACTTTCTGTCTCCAGAGCAGCTGAGGTCACAGGCATGTGCCACTGTCACCTTCATATGGGACATTGCAGTCTCAGGAGGAAGAACTGAAAAGCCCTTTGTTCTATTTTTCAATAATTGAATTATTCACTTATTTGGGTTTTCTGAGATGGGATTTCACTCTGCAGTGCACCCTGACCTGGGTCTTACTGCGTCGCACAGGCTGGCCTTGAACACGTGACAACCCTCTTGCTGTTTGGTGCTGAGTTGCAGGCAAGTGCTCCTATTCCTGGCTTGCTCTTTTTTCTTTTCTTCTTTTCTTTTTTCTTTTTCTTTCTTTTTTTCCTGCTTGCTTTATTTAGCTTTGATAATTATCAAGTCCAGGAGTGGTGGCACAAGCCTTTAATCCCAAAAAAGGGATTAAAAGCCTTTAATCCCAGAAAAGCAGAGGCAGGTGGGTTTCTGTGAGTCTGAGGCCAGCCTGCTTTATGTAGAAATTTCCACATCAGCGTGGGCTAAGTGATGATTAAATCCAGGGCCTCATACAAGCCAGACAAGTGCTCCACCTCCAGCCTATTTAGAAACTATATTGTTATTTTGAGACAGTATCTTGTTATGTAGCCCTGACTGGCTTTGTAGCCCAGAGACACCTTGAGTTTTTTGAGCAATCCCGTGGCCTCTGGTTTTTGGCTACTGAGATTATGGTGTGTACCACCATGATAGGTCTCTTTTTTGAGCCTAGTTCTCCCTAAGTTGCCCAGGTTAGCATCGAACTTGGGATCCTCTTGGACCCACTACAGTAGTAAGAGTTGCAGGATCCTTCTGCCTTTCTAGGGCAAAGCTAGTGAAGCCGAGTGTGGTGGTGCACACCCAGGATCGGAGTTTCTAAGGAGGTGGAGGTAGGGGGTCTTGAGGAGTTTCAGGTTGGTCTGGTCATTTATTTGAGATTTATTCTATCTCAAAGAAAGTTTACAATATGTACTATTTTTTTACACCCTGAGGTATTATGTACATGCTGTACAAAATACGGTGAAGCTGGACAAGGCAAAGAAAGACTCGTGGTTCTACCACTTAGTTCTCAGATGCCAAGCTGCTACTCTTTGGCAGGTTCCCCTAGGAAAACCCCCGTCCCTGCTCTGCCACCCCTAAGCATTTTTTGCAGATTCATTGCTACCTGGGACACACTTCTTAATCTGCTTTGTTCCCCACATATGTCATCATAACCTTCCTTTGTCATTAAGTATTTTCCTTAGTTTTTTTTGTCTTGACACAGGATCTTGCTACGTAGCCCTAGGCTGGCCTCAGGCTCCAGATCCTCCTGCCTCTGACACCGAGTGCGGGCTTACCCCTGAGCACCGTCATGTATACTGTCACGAATGGCATGCCACAGAAGGGGGTTAGCCTTTTTCCTCTATTCTATACAAGTGGTTTTTGGGTTGGGAGACTGGTGCCAGAAAGAGAAAAGACTTGAGACCTTCTCAGTTCTCTAGGATCAAACACCAGTTCTCAAAATTTCTAAAATATTGTGTAGTGAGAGTTTTGGGAAAAAAGAAAATTCTATAATACAAATATTGTCAATAGAATATTAAATATTTTATAGAAGGGAATAAGGGTATGCAACCTTTTCTATTAGTAGAAGAGTTAACATAAAATTGCCTATGAAATTGACCTATAAGCTCGTGTTTATTCTCAATGAGTAGGACCCCAATGGGACACTTGTTTACACCATTTGGGAGTTCATCCCGACAGTAGACATTCTGATCTCTTTGATGACAGTCAGTACTGGAAAGGTTAAGCAATTAGCTGAATTTTCTATTTGAGATTAGAGCCAATAAACTTTAGCTGTCCCTCATTTTCCACAAGAAGGCCCAGGAGGGACCTGGGATGAGTTTCATGGAAGATCATGGTCTGCCTGTGAAATTATTCTACACATGATTGCAGTTCCATGTTAATACATTAGTGTGCGAGAAGACTGTCGTTCCACCCTGCCTGCTGCACAAACAGGATTTCCACTCTTGTTTTCACTAGGATCAAGTGTTTCCAGCACCATAAAGCATCACTGAAACCAGAGACTAGACCATGCACGCCCATAATTCCAGCATTTCAGAGGCAGAAGCAGGAGTATAGGTGCAAGTTTGAAGCTGGTCACATATGACACTTTGTCTCAAAGAAAACAAATGAGAAGGAGGAAGAGGAGAAGGAGGAAGAGGAGATGGCAGGCGGTCATGGAGGTATGAGCTTGTAATCCCTCGTAGCACTTTGGAGACAGACACAGAAGTGTTGCAGCAAGTTTGAGGTCACCCTGGTTTACACAGTGAGTTCCAGGCCAGTTGGGCTACCGAGAGAAACACTGTCTTTAATAAGTAGAATGTAGAGTGGGCAGTGGTGGCACAGGCCTTTGATCCCAGCACTTGGGAGGCGGAGGCAAGTGGATCTCAGTAAGTTTGATCTCAGTAAGTTTGAGGCCAACCCGTTCTACCAAGCGAGTTCCAGGGCAGTCAGGACTGATACACGGAGAAGCACTGCCTTAAAAAAACAAAAGCCAACGAAACCAAACCAAACCAAAGTGGGATATAGTCTCAACAAAACAAAATAAAAGTGGGTATAATTAAGCTCCCACGAGAATAGAACTTGATGAATGCCAGCATTGCTGGTCATGCATGTGGCACCCAGGGTGGAATTTTAACTTCTGTGTCTGTCGTCTCCATAATCAAGATAATGAAGTCATCACCATAATCAAGATAGTGAATGCATCCAGCACTCCAAAAGCCTCCTTAGGACTCTAAGGAATTGTCAGAATTGTAGCCTTTGAAGATCCTGTCCCTTCCCCACTTCTAGGCAGGCTGTTTTCTGTCAGTATAATTTCGTTTTCCTTTTAAAGGATCTGATGTCAATGGCATCACGCTATTTGTGCTCTTTCCTTCCGGCTTCTTATAATCATTTTTAGTATTAGCGATTGTTTTTCAAAGTTCTACAAAGGCAGCATGGACCCAAGCTTTATTCATCTGACTGCTGGCTGGGCTCCATTAAATGCCTACCCCACAGCTTTCATTTGTTTGGCTTGTTCCATGTTCTTGCTGTGCGACACAAAGCTTTTGTGAACACTTGTAGACAAGTTTTTATGTCAACGCGAGCTTCCTTTTCTCTTGGTTTCACACCAAGGAGTAAGACAGCTGCCTCAATTCCACTCTTCTGCAGGGGAGTCAACACCTGACCAGTCTTCCTGTTTGCAGTCATTTGGCTAGGCTAGAAGTGGGATCTCAGTGGGCTTGCTGTGCCCTTCTCTACTGAGAAACGGTGGACTCCTGCCAGCTGCTTTTTAGCCACCATTGTTTATTAAAAAAAATATCTATTCAAACCTTTTGCTCACTTATGATATTCTTTGGCCAGGAGTTCTGCTGCACCGCTGTAATCCTAGCACTAGAGAGGGTGAGACAGGAGGATCACTTTTAGTGCAAGGCCAGCCTAGGCCATAGTATGAGGCCTTGTCATGAAAAACAAAACCAAGAGGCCAACAAGAGGACTCACCAGATGAAGGCATTTGCCGCCGCCTGGCAACCTGAGTTCAATCCTTAGGCCCCACTTGGTAGAAGGAGAGAGGTGATTGCCATTGGATTTCCTCCTAGCCCACCTCCATGTGCATATACACATAAACGAAGCAAACATTTAAAATGAAGAAATAAGCAACAATAACTCAAACAAGAAAAAAAGACATTGCTTAAGAAAAAAGTCTATTGCATCTGAGTTCTTCAGGGCTCAGATGTAACTCCGTTATCACATATGTACTTTGTAAGGTTTTTTCCTCCCTCCCAATCAATAAACCTTTCGATTTTGATGAATGGATTTGGAAAGCTGCCATTGACTCTAGATGGCTAGCCACCGCTAGTGAGAAACCCAGGTCTAGAATGGGGGGGGGGAGGCAATAGAATTGATTAAGGCAGCTGTTGATAATGTCTTCCTTCACCACCTGAAGACTGGGGAGAGGAGGATCGGCTGGTGTGATTGAGGATGGATACCTCTGGTCGGTCTCAAGGCCAGAGACCATTGTAGGCCTCCTGAGCTGTCTCACGATGTTGGTGTTAACCTCAGGAACGTAGGGAGATAAAAGGTAGAGAATGTACGTGCTGAAAGTGGAATCCAAGAAACTCAGAATTCCTGAACTCTGCAGCGGTTTCTGACTGAGGATGTCTAGGCGGTAGGTCTAGGCCAGAGCTGTCCTCTCCGGGTGTCGAGGAAGAGGGGCTGGCTGCCTCGTGGTTCTGCATACTAAAGGTATTGTCTCTTGACACCTGTAGGCGCATGCACATAGTTTTCCTTGCATGTCTATGTCAGAAGCCTCTGCCTCTTTAATGTGGGACTGTGGAATCCAACCTAGGGTTCTGCACTTGCTCATGTTAGGTACCCCCTGCCCCCGGTTCCATCTGCAGCCTGGTCCTGTTCTTTATAAGCCTGCCAGTTATGGTGGTGAAAGCTCACTCTAATGATCTTCTTTAACTATAATCATCTCTGTAAAGACCCCATTTCAGGGCTGGGAAAAGAACTCAGCTGTAAAAGGGCTACGTCAAACAACAGAGTGCGCCTTTCCTGCACCATATAAACCGTGTCTGTACTCTCAACACTCTAGAGATAGAGGCAGGAGGATCAGGAGTTCAGCACAGTACTTGAAAATGTATCAAGTTTGTGGCACACCTGGAATAGAGGAGAGCCTTTCTCTAAAATAAATAAATAAATGCCCTAGCACCAAGGCTGTATGTGGTGATGCAAGCCTGTGACCTCAATGCGTGGGAGGTTCAGCTATGAAGACTGGAGGATCATCACTTGGAGGCTAGCCTGAGCTATCTATATATGTGTGTGTGCACGCACGTGCGTGTATGTATGTATATACATTCATATACATATAGACGGTCTCCAAATACATTCTGAGGTACCTGGAATTTAGGCTTTTAAAACACAATTTAGCCATAGCAACTCAACCACCGGAATGGAAGACTAAACACTTGGGAGGAATGTGTTTCTAATCCACCCCACACCAGCATAGCTTCAGAGTGAGGAGGCCTCTTGGGTGACCTGAAGAGTGAGCCAACCCAGTGACATGTAGATGTCCAGTCTCTTAGTAACTCCTGGCCTTCTGCCCTCTCCCATACTCTCTCTTCCCAGGTAACTCCTGGCCTTCTGCCCTCTCCCATACTCTCTCTTCCCAGGTAACTCCTGGCCTTCTGCCCTCTCCCATACTCATCCCAGGTAACTCCTGGCCTTCTGCCCTCTCCCATACTCTCTCTTCCCAGATAACTCCTGGCCTTCTGCACTCTCACATACTCTTCCCAGGCAATTGCACAGTCAAGTACATGAGTTCCATTCAGAAGTCAGCAAGCCACTGTTATGTATATGGGATCCCACCACCTTGGCGTTCTTCATTTGCTAGACCAGAGAGTTGTTTGTTGGGCCCTGTCTCTGTGTTGTATGATCTTTGTCAGCATCCTTGGCCTTGGCCCACTAGAGGCTAGCAACTGGACTGTCACTGAGAACTCTTGGTCTAAGTCATGTTCTTTGTTTTTTTTTTAGTTCCCCCAAGTGGCATGCCCCTGTAATCAGCCCTTAGGTGGCTGCGGCAGGAGAATTAGAAATTCAAGGTCACCCTTGTTTACAGAGGGAATGGAAGGCTACACTGGGCTACATAGTGAAATGCAACATCTGTCTGTCTCAGGAGCCTTCACTGTTTACTGGACTCCATTTCCCCAAAGTCTTGCTTATTATGTATGGATTCATTCAGTGTCATTTCTGTCCTGAACATTTGGGGCTCAGTCCATTCTTTATATTAATTTCTGTTAATGTGGGCCAGTGCCTAAATCTACTTATTAAGAACTGACCTAAGAAGTGACATGGCAAGAATTGTCGGGACACTAAGGTGTCAAGGAAAGTGGAAATAACTTGGTTCAGACTTCAGTTTGTGTTTGCGCCTTACACAGGATAGTTATTCAATAACTCATTGAAGGATTCTTTAACAGAATTTGAAGCAGTCATGACATGTTCAGACAAATATGTGTAGAATGTAGGTATTTCTGTCCAGTGATTCCATTGTACAGCATTGGTCCTGGTCTGATCAAACCATGGGTAAATCATCCTGCATTGTGAGTTGTAAGTCATTGCCTTCCCCTGCCTGCTGAACAATTGACAAAGGTAAGGAGGTAAGCAACACCTTACTGCACAGCAAAGACACCAAGGAGCAGTATTCTTCTTTCAGGATCATTGGGACATTTCAAAGAAGTCAGTCACATTAAGTCCTGAGAATAGAGCTCAACGCCCCGAGAAACGGTCCCAGAGCATCAGCCATTGTTACCTGCTCATCAAATAGAAACTGAGTTCTGGTTTTGACAGAAGCCCTGTGCAGAGGGATGGGGTGGAATCTAAGGGAGCAGGTCTGAAGGCTGTATTAGGAATTGCTCCTGCTGCAGTAGCTGTGGTTCCCACTTACTGTACCCATCAGAGCTACCTGCTGGGGGCCTTGTCTTTCTTGATTCACTTGGCCGTCACAAAGCTCTTGCACAAATAGATCTTAAGGGCCTGGCTTCATCGATCAGAAAATATATGGCTCCTGCTCCTACGATAAGAGGGGGACCCTCAGTAGGTCCTCACACGTTGTGTTTTTCCTTCTCTTTTGCCCACTTGGAGAACTCCATCTCACTCTTTAGTTTTAGCTCTAAAGCCACTTCTGCTGAGGATGTTCTAGGTAGCCTTCACCCCCAACCCCAGACGCATTATGCTTGGTCCTTCTTCAGCTGCCTAATACTGGAGTACATGATTGTACTCACAAGATCTTGTGCTATTGTGGTTATGATACTCAGATGCCATTTTTCATTTCTTAGGAAAATTTTTATCTTTTTGAAGGCAGGAGCTCTGTCTTATTTCCCTGTGTTCTCAAGGCTCATCGCATTGCAAGAACCCAATGAATATCTTTTTAAAAAGTTTCTGTGGCCATGGAGTTCGAACCCATGGCCTTGGGTATGCTAAGCAAACATTCTACACACTACATTCCCAGGCCCCTAAATATCTCTTGCGTAAGGAAATAAGCACAGAAAGGGATGCTGGGACAGCCTTGGCAAGTCATGATGCGCTCACATCCTAAAAGGAATCTAGACACCAAGTTTGTGTAAATCAGTGGTTTCTACAGTCTGTACTAAGGAGTCATGGAATGTTTTTGAACATGAGCAACTACTCCTGGGTTCCGGGTTAAAGTCTGGAGGAAGGGCCAGATTTGGGGTTCCGAGGAGGTACTATAAAAACATGAAGAAAGGTCATGAAGACCTAAATTGGGCTATGATGGAAAAATTATTAGGTTTTACTCTATTTGTCAGGCCCTCTCCCAGCCCCCCTAAGGAAACCTAGAGCTTAAATTAAAAAGTCCAAGGTTCAGCCAGGCGGTGGTGGCACGCTCCTTTAATCCCAGCATTTGGGAGGCAGAGGCAGGTGGATCTCTGTGAGTTCTATGCCAGACTGGTCTACAAGAGCTAGTTCCAAGACAGCTATACTATTACAAAGAGAAACTCTGTCTTGAAAAACAAACAAACAAACAAACAAACAAAATTCCAAAGTTCAGTAGGGCCGTGGTTCACGCCTTTAATCCCCAGGCAGGTGAATCTCTGTGAGTTCAAGGCTAGCCTGGTCTACAGAGTGAGTTCCATGACTGACTCCATAGCTACTAGGAAACCCTGTCTCGAAAAACAAACAAAATCCAAGGTTCTCAGCTCTTGGTGGTCTTCTGTAAAAACAAAAACAAAAATCAAAATAAAACAAACAACAAAAGCATTCCATTGTTCCTAACTGGTAGCAGAGAAGTTCAGGATGCTCTTTCTCCAAAAGGATAAGACACAGTGAGCCTTGAACCAATGGCCCTGGAACAGAGCTCAGCCGATGGATGGGTACTATGGCTAAGTGCGGAAAGTGCCTTCCTCTCAGTTTTGCGGTGTTCAGTTTAAATCAGTCGTTTCTACAGTCTGTACTAAGGAGCCATGGAATGTTTTTGAATATGAGCAACTACTCCTGGGTTCTGGGTTAAAGTCTGGAGGAAGGGCCAGATTTCTGTGTTCTTCAAACCCATCTCTCTGTCCCCAATCAGAAAACAACAACGATGAAACCCTGAAGCCTCTCTTTCTGGTGCTTAAAATTCGGATGATGTCACTTATTTCACCAAAAGATACCACTGAACATCCTTTAAAATCGGATTTAATTTAACCTAAATTTAGTTTTTCCCACCTGAGTTAGTTTTATTTTTCCCAACTGGTTGGTTTTATTCCATGACAGGGTCTCATCAATGCAGTCCTGACTGTACTGATCTTGCTACGTAGCTAAGGATGGTCTTGAACTCCTGATCCCCTGCCTCCACCTTCCAGAGCTGAGCTTACAGGCATGAGCCAACAAGCCTGGCTCCCAGCTAAATTTAATTCCCTACCTTCCCCTCATTTGCGCTTCTGAGCACCTACTACAAACCACCTTAGCTAGGCCTAAAAGTTAAAGCTGTTAAGGTGTTCCAGGCCTGTGTGTGACAGGATCCTCAGAACAGGGCAGTCTTACACGGTGTTTCAGACAGACTCTAAGTGTCCCAGGCTGATCTTGAACTCTTGTGTGGCCTCATTTCAAATGACCTCATTTCAGTAAGCTTAACTCAGCCGGTAGAGTCCATCACCAAGGATAACTGGAGCTTGGCTTTTAAAATAAGTTGTGTTGAGTCTAAAGCAAGTTGTTGGCTGCTAGTTCAAAGCCAACAATATGAGACCCTATCTCAAAAAAAAATCCATGGCTATCTAGGTCCTGTGTCTTAAATCTGGTGGGTCCCAGGGAACCCAGGGAGACATCTATCCTCTATATTCCTGGCTTAATTCCAGCTGACCTGATTAAAATTTCAGGATGTGTAGGAGCTCCATGAGGGCTTCAAAGGCCTTAGGAATTTGGAATTCACAAGTGTTTTAGTCAAATCTCTTGATATAACCCCTTCACTGTAAATTCTGGTGAAAACTGGGAGAAAGATCACGTGCTTTGCCCAACTCCGTCCTTCAGCCTTATCTACGCATTTTCTCTCCTATCTAGAGCTTCTGGGGGCTTACTCACAGATTGACTCCAGTAGTCTAGGGTCTGCTCTATCATTTCTATCAAAAGCAAGAATTTCCAATTTGAATTCCTTTATCTGACAGTCTTGGAATTGCTATCAGCCTCAGAGGTCATTCCAAGGGACAAGAAACAGTCGAGGACTATCTTCAACAACCAGAGGGTAAGCAAGGATATCAAGATTAGCATTGCTCAGAATGGCCAGTAAAGGTCACATGTCCCCATGAGATACCCGAGGGGAGAGAGAAGGCTGAAGGGGGGGCACACGTGGGGACCCACCATGGAAAAGTGGAGAGACATCAGAATGCATACGGAGTGGGGGAAGGCAGGTGCAGGAGAGCCACACAGCACACTGCCCCGAAACAAGAGGGGCTCATTACTCCTTGGACAGCTATGAGTCAGCCTTTTGGAAGCCTGATCTGAAGCCAGCACTGTCCAACACTCACAAGGCCTCAATCTAGTGGCAGGGCCAGATACACTTTACAATGGAGCGTGATAAATCTAACAATACAGGGAGGCCCCAAGCGTAACTTCACAATGTGTTGAAATATGCTAGCACTGGTGACATTCGTTTATAATAACCCAAGGGTTTGTGGAGACCTTACACTTTTTAGAACTTAAATTTTTAAATTACATTCATTCATCCATTCATGGTATTTTACTTCTGCGGGGGCCTGGGGAGCAGAGTGCATGTGCCACGGTGCCCAAATGGAAGTTGCCAAAGGGCAACTTGCAGGGATTGGTTCATTTCCTACTACCAAGTGGGGATGGGGCCCTAACTTGGGTGTCAGCAAGAGCTTTACCTGCTGAGCCAACTCACAGGCCCTCCTTTTTTTTTTNTTAATAGTTCAAGATATAAGTGTTAAGTGAAAATACAAGAGCTAAGCAGAAAGCCAGTCGCATCCAGTTCTTTTTGAGCTAGTATCAAGCAGATGTTTTCAAGTTGCTATAGTGAAGGATGTAATAGAGAGAAGCTGGGTGTGGGTACACGTGACTGTAATCCTAGCACTTAGGGAACGGAGGCAGGAAGATCGGCAGTCCCAAGTCATCCTCAACTCTACAGTACGTTCAAGACCAATCCGGACTGCTATGAGATCCTATGTTAACCTCCCCGAAAAAGAAGCACAAGTTTTATGCTGAAGGAGAAAAGCCTTCTGTGAGCTGACTTGATGAATAAGAATGTATAGTTAGTACACAACACATCAAAAGTACTTTATAATTATCTAGGGAAAGGGAAACACGAATTACTTTGTTTTGATCATGATGGGCTATATCGATTTACTGAGTTATGATGGGTTCCATATAATTGTGCATATAAAGTTAAAAGTAAAACTTAACTGCCTGGGAAATTGCTCTTTTGGTAAAGGGGCTTTCTGAGAGGACCGCCTGCCTGGCTCGCTGACACTAGGTCAAAGGGGAAGGAAAGAACCCACAGCACAAGGTTGTTCTCTGGCCTCCATATGTGCTCTGTGACACATGAATGCACATTAAAAAATAATGGAAAAGAATTGCTTACAAGAGGCAAAACAGGACCAACAGGCTAGCCAGGAAGGTGGGTGACTCATGCCTAGAATCCCAGTACTTGGGAGACAGAGGCAGGAAGATCACTACAAGTTCCAGGCCAGTCTGGTCTACAAAGCGATTTCCAGGCCACCTAAGGATGCACAGTGAGATCTTGTCTCCAAAACAAAACAAAATACATAGGGATAAACACCCCTGGGGCCAAGATGAAATCTGTTCATATTTCTTACATTTTTAAAAATTAGCTGAAGAGATGGCTCAGTTGGCAAGGTGCATACTGGACAACATGAAGACTCTTCTCCTAGAACCCAAGTAAGAAACCAGGCATGCTATTAGGAGCCTGTCAACACTAGTCTTGGGGTGGGGGGGGGAGAACCGAAACAGGCAGATTCCCTGATGCCCTCTGGCCAGTTAGCCTAGCCAAACTGATGAGCTGCAGTTTCAGCAAGAGATCTTATCTCAAAAAAATTAAAGTGGAAATGGGGCCTGGTGCACCTGCCTCTAAATCCAGGCGCTCAGGAGGTAGGGGCAGATGGATCTCTGTGAATTCAAGACCAGTCTGACCTACAGATGGAAATCCAGGCCAGCTATGGCTCCACGGTGAGACCCTGTCTCAAAACCACAAACAGAACAGACAATAACAACCAACCAACTCACCAAACACACACACACACACACACAAAGTGCCTGAAAAATAAGACAAAACATTTTTAACAGAGAGACAGCTGTAGTAAGCAACTGTCATAGTTTAAACCTAGTGAGAGAAGAAAAGGAGTCGGTGGGGGCAGGGGGCATGGTGGGTGTAACAGGAAGTGCTGTAGGCAATGGCGCCACTGCAGGAAGCCAGAGATACTAAACTTCTCACAGTCTGTGAATAACAGCTAAATCAATTGAAAGTGCAGTAAGTTTTAGGTCCTCCATAATAAAGCTCACCTGAAGGATATCCAATGCTTAAAATCCTATTTCAGTTCAATGGAATGCAGATTCCACAGGTAGCTTCAAATGCAATGTTAACAATGGTCCTGTTTTCCTCAAAAAGATGCTTATTGCCACAGAATTCTAAGCCATTCTTCGGAGCTTTTCATTGCTCGATGTGTGTGTGTTCTCTTCCTTTAGTTTAGACACAGAACTTTATTGGGATCTCAACACTTAGAGCATGTGTGTGGTGAAGGGTGGGTGTATGTGAAACGGGGTCTCCCAAGTTTGAGCTAGCCTTAGCTCCTTCTGTAGCTGAGGCTGGACTTAAACTTCAGAGTCTCTGTAGAGTGCTGGGATTACAGGCTTGACCATCAGGCCCAGGCCTACAGTTTCTCATCTTTAACAATCAGGTTGCATCTGGGCAGATTCAACTATTTGTGGCTATTTTATAACTGAGACTTCTGTGATACCAGTCTTCCTTTCTCATTTTTTTCTGTTTCCAGTGAAAGCTAGGCATGTACTAGGCATTCAGAAAGTTCTTCTTGACTGATGACAACCAGGTCTCAATATACAAAATCAAATAAATAATTTTGATGTCTTGTAGAAAGGAATTTAGAAAAGCAATTCAGTAATCCATAGCTATTTCTAAATATATATACATATATATGTATGTGTACATACATATACATACACACACACATATATATGGATATATATATATATCCAGGAAAATATCTTCTGAACAGATTTTCTCTGGTAAATTAAGAACCAAATTCACAGTTATTAGAATTCAGACTCCAGACTTAGATTACAGGAGGATACAGGATACATGGGGTTTCAGCTGAGGTAGCTGAAGATGGCTTCTGGAATGAGTCAGTGGGACCCTGGGGTGTAGGTGGCTTGGCCTGGGCAGCCTGGTGAGCTAGGACTCTCTGCATGCAAACGACAGCGCTGAGGCGACTGTACATACTGAAAATTCACCTGCACGTGTATTTGCAAGTTGGATTCTGAGGGGGAAGCTTAAGCAAATCCTTTTGAAAATGAATCCCTCCAAGGAGTGAGAAATAAGGCAGCAAGAAGAAAGGTGACAATCAAAAACCCGTTAAAATCTAATTTCCAGAGCAGATCCTGGATGTCGAGTGACATTTCTGCTTTCATAGCAAGGTGTTTAACAGCCATCTCATGTCAGCTGCTTCCTTCATAAATGCCACGAGGCAAGATTTTTCAGCTCCCTATCCTTCGGAAATCGCAGTGCCAACCATTGTGAAATGTTCGCCTCCTGGAATGATCTTTGACCTTCTGCATTTCTCTGTAGGAACCCACAATGACCTATTGGCCCCCATCACTAATACATGATGCCAGCCACTGCCGGTTGTTCCCTGGTTCATGGCGCTCATCTTTTATTCAATTCTCAAGTTCCTCGAAATCATGATCAAGGAAAGGCTAAGGCAATCCGTCATTTAAAGGCTTTAGAAGATGGTATAGCAATGAAACTGTGTCTAAAGAAAGACATTTAACTCACTTTTGGCCCACATTCTTGGATGCCTCCCTAACGCAGGGGTGTGTGTTTGTGTGTGTTTCTACTGCTACTTCCTCTATCTTCTCTACCGATTTCACCCGGTTTGTTCTGCTTCATTCTGAACCCCGTTTACTCTTTCAATCTCTCTTCTCGTATCCACTGATACAAGCGAGACTAAAGAGCGGTAGCGACAAAGACTCAGAAACAGCACAAAGTTCGATCTTCCATTTTGGTCAGACTGTGAATGTGAGGAGGGTTACAGGTGACCATGCTGTCCCCCTTCGTCTTCATAGGTCAAGCAGCTCAGGGTTCAATACCTTCCTTCCCCTCCAAGGTAAACAGAATGACTTAAATTGGGAAACCATGAAACTGCCCAGTTTGAACATATCAACTGGTTTATGAAATACTCTGAAGTGGTCTTGTTACGACTGGGTTTAAACAGGGAGGTTGTGATTTTATTTGATTTCTATTGAATTCTATGAATTGTGGCAGTTTCACCTGGTAAAAATAAATGCTCTAGAGAGATATGTTTTCTGAATGGACCACTAATGTTTGACTCGTGGGTTTCTGATTGGGTGTGCACACAAAGACCTTTCCTATGTAAATATATACATTCTAAATGTACCTGAGGGTTTCAAGCAGCTCTTAACACCGTATGACAAGAGGAACATTTGTTATTCAGAAAAATTACAACCTATTCATACTTGCTGTTTGATTATTCCTTTGCTGACCTCTGAGGTCCCATTGTTGATTGAATTAGTTATAGTAACTTATATTTATTTTAGCAACCAGCTATTCTGAATGCAAACCCTTCTTATCGCCAGATGATTGATAGGCACATTAAGAAGCTGTTGAACAGGTTGCTTGGTTTGAAGAAAGGCTTAAATCCTGATAGGTTACTTTCCCCCCTTCTTTTATCAGCCCAGAGTGAAACTTGGCCCAGATAACTCCATAGTAACAAAAAATTTATTTCCAAAATAAAATGTTGTCATTTCTTTAAATTTGATTCTGTGGAGAGAAGACTGTATTGCATGTTAGAAGTATCCTTTTGTGGATGGAAATGTGTTTGGGAAGGTGAAAGTGGCTGCTTTCTGGGTGTTGCCCAGAGAAGAGCTACTGGGAGGATTATTGTGAAGTCCTCTGATGAAGCTGCTTATGGGACTGACTCATCAGGATTTATTTATTTATTTATTTGTTTGTTTGTTTATTTATTTATTTAGTGTGTGTGTTTTCTTCTTTCTATTTTGTTTTGGTTTTGCATAAAGCCTCCATTTTATAAAGGCTCTCAAGCGAGCAGAGTGGTATAATTTCGCCTCACAAATGCCTGACATTTTTCCTGCTGGCGTAAAGACTGCTTAGAATTTTTTTCTTTATAAGAAAACATTAAGCACAGTAGAGTAAATTACCCATGTTTCTCTGATCAGCAAGTGAGGGACAGGGTTCAAAGCTTCTTTGTCAATCTAGTTTTTGACATACAGGCCCATGAGGGCTCCTTCGCTAGATCTGGTAATCATTTTGTTTCATTAATTTGTCTTCACGACTATACATGTATCGCAAGGTGCACAGAAAATGTCACAATGAGTAAGTAAAAACTAATGACTGAGACGATTTGGAAGGAAGCTGAACAGTGTTACTAGAAAATTCTGTTGTGTAACCAACCCTTCAGCTTCCAAAAGGTGTCTGGTGCTGTGTAAGGACATTTCAAAAGACCTCAATTTCTGAGAGGGAATTTTTATGTAAAATGATCTTTTTGCCTCAGCCTCTGAAATGCAAGGATCACCATGCCTGGCTTTTATACAGAATGATATAATCTCAAATTAAAAAGAAATTATCATTATTATTATTGTATGTGTATGTATGTATATGATGTGTGTGCACACTGAAATGCATGCATGTGCTTGGTATTGCACACACGTGGATTTCAGAGGACAACCTTGTGAAGTTGCTTCTGTTGTTCTCCCTTTCACGGGTTCTGGAAGTAGAATTCAGATCATCAGGTGCTCTTAGCAGGACCTGTTGAGCCTCCTCCGTGGGCCCGAATCGTACCATCTTATACACAAAGGGCAAACAACCCAGCGATACATTGCTACGTAAGGCAGTTCTGAAATTAAGGAGCTGTGGCAGGAGTACAAGGGATGATGACCTCCATATCCTGAGGATGCAAGTGGCCAAGATTCTTACAGGCTGTTGTGTGGGTACCCTGAATCTTTCATCTGTTGAGGAATGGATGATGCGGATCGCGACAAGATGGTGGAGTCTAATTATTAATCGAGTCCCAGGCTCCTAGCTCTCTCCCCCTCTCCTACCTGTTTCCTTGGAGACAGCTCCTTGTCATTTTCTTGAATTATATTAATATTAAACTACAAGCTTGAATAAGAAAGAATGCAAAATATCCGAAGAGTAATATTTATATCTTCCATGTGATATTTTCGTCACCTGGATAAATGCTTAAAAGATTCCTGAGAATATGGAAAAATAAGGAAACAGAGTTCAGAAATAAAGTATAGAACTTGTTAGACTGGTTTCTGTTTAAAACTCGGTGGATTATAGCTCTTTGTTTCAGACCATCAGAACAGCGATGATTAAATATCAGATTCCTCTGGGTCCCTGGTTGCTGCTGGAAAGTTTTGATGAAAGCCGTGTTTCTGAAGCGAAGCTTCCCACACAGCTCTCCTTCAAGCTGTTGTTTTCTCCTGGTCTGCTTTCTCCATTACCTGACAGTTACCAAAAGGTTAGATGTCATTGACTTTCCCAAGATTTTTGGGAAATCAACCCTTTCCTTTGGTCTTAACACACCACACAAGGCAAGAGACAGTGTGGCCCCTTCAAAGCAAGTGTCAGCGGACATGGCTTCCGTTTTTGACTTTGACATGTGACTTCAGATAAATCAATGAATTCATTTGTCTCAGTCTCCCTGGCCACATAATGGGGATAATAGTGTCTCCGAGTCCACCAACTTCACAGGGTGGTGGGTTTTCTGTACAGTTTAAAGGACTAATTAGTTAATGTTTGTGAACCTCTCTGGGCTCCTTTGATAAAACCCAAAGCACCACTATTTATGACAATAATAATAGTGTCTTGGACACGTAGGTTTTCTTTCATCCAAAGATTCCAAAGTACTTGAGCACTGGGATCGTAACTTTATAGAGGGTTACTGTGTGGTGGTGGCTGGCTCTGGGTTTTCAAGGGAGAGTAATTAAATCTCCTACTGGCTTCTTTCATCATTTGCATAAACTT
>LOJH01010758.1:12935-27127 GCA_001685095.1 Ellobius talpinus
TCCTGAGTTCAATTCCCAGCAACCACATGGTGGCTCACAACCATCTATAGTGAGCTCTGGTGCCCTCTTCTGTCGTTCAGGCATACATGCAGGCAGAACACTGTATATATAATAAATAAATAATTTAAAAAATTAAGAAAAAAAATGTGGTCAGGCAGTGGTGGTGCTGTCTTTAATCCCAGCACTCAAGAGGCAGAGGCAAGCAGATCTCTGTAAGTTCAAGGCCAGCCTGGTTTACAGAGTACGTTCCAGGAGAGGTTCCAAAGCAACACAGAGAAACCCTGTCTCAAAAAAATAAATCAATCAAAATAAATAAATACATTAAATTAAATCAAACGTGATACTCCAGAACATTCATTTTCATGTCGAACTATTAATCATGCCAAAAGAAAATATTAAACTAATTTTCAGAGAGGTACTAATTTTTCAGAGAGGCTAATTTTCAGAGAGGTACTGTAAGAATTTTCTAGGGAGGGCAATACAGGTCAAAGGGCAAAGGCATTTATAGCCAAGTCTGGTGAGTTCATTCCCTGGGACCCACAAAAATGGAAGGGGCAGAACTAAATCCTGTAAATTATCTCCAATATGCACTATGGCATATGACACCAAATATATAAGAGAACATAATTTTGAAATTACAAAAAAAATTCCCTAAAAATAAGTTGTATAGAATTATATAGCATTTCCATAAAAGTATATTCTCAAGTGTTTTATTGTATGAGCATAGGTAAACTAGAGGAATGTTAATGATGTAAACAAACCTAGACCAATTACTACAAAAAAAAAGGAAACCTGTCATTTGGCTAAGTGTGTTCATGCGCACACTTACACTCTCTCAATAGCAACATACCTTTCCAGTAGCTCTCTGCTCTCCTGCACATCTTTGGCAGAAAGTGTAAGAAGCATAAGGTTAGCATAGGCTAGAAGTAAGTCTTTACTGGTTGCTCTCCAAGTACTTTTATCGGAATCCAAACACTGCAGAGACTCCAAATATTCCTATTGTTTTAGAAAAACAATAAATCTTTATAAATCTTTAGCAATAAATCTTTAACACATTTTTAAAAACTGACCATTGTATGCCTACAAAATCTTTGGTCCATTATAACTGTAAAAATGGCAATTTTTACACTGGCCTTATAAATAAAAATACCAAATATACACACAGAGACACACACATTTATTATCCAAAATTTCATTTTATAGTTGTGCTATATTGATGAAAGAAATTTAAATGTTGAACACTTAAATGAAGGAATGTATGGCACCTATCCATCTAGAAATGGAGACAAAGAGCTTGCACCTACCCTAAGAGTCTGTATAACACAGGAATTCCATTCTAAACTTGAACGTAGAGTTATGTTCTTCTCTGCCTCATGGCAGTGGGCCACAGCATCCTTCAATCTTTTATTTGAACGGTACAGCTCTACTAGTCGGATATTCACATGAACATCATCAGGTCTTGCATAAAGTTCTGACTGAATCAAGTCAAAAAGTTTATTCCATCCATCTTCACCTTTACAATCTAAAAGCTGTTCCTATTTGGGACAAAAGTCATTAAATGTTGAGTAATACTGATACAATTTTAGATACGCCATAGGTTCATGCACAACCTTCGACTATATCTAGCTCTAAAAAAGTACACTGCATAGGTTATCACTCCACATAAACTATTAGCTCCTTCACAGTTATTTCCAGATGTTAACAACTTCGTGTGAAAAGTAGCACTTAGCTACCACAGTACCTGTGATTGTCCATATTCACCTCAGAGACTTTAGTAAGACTATTATTGCTTCACATCCCTGTATACCTGTTACAACCTACCGAATCAACCCTTACCACCAGCATCCTCACCTGCATACCCTGAAGCTCACAGAATGTGTGACTCAATTACTTAAGCCCAATGTCTCACACTGTTCTGTTACCCTCATCATCTACTACAGTTTCCCTCTTGAAACTAAGTCAACAATGAGTATTACCATGTCACGAGAGCCCCAGCAGCTCTCTTAACAGCTCCCTCTCATAGTCCATACACAGGAATTTACTGTTTCTTCACTCCCTACTATTACCTCCAAATCACATGTTCTTCCACACTTTTTGTAATTCTAGGGGGAGTGACTTTTTCATCCCTAACAATTACCTTTATAATTAGCAAATAGGTAGGGTAGTAGCTTAGTTACTCAGTTCTTTAAAAATCTCATACAACGTTCAGACATTTGTCATTGATACAAGTCTTCCAAACCTATTATTTGATCATAGCGCTCTGACCAGGTGTTCGCCAGTTCACTCAACACCTCAGTGCCACATCTGTACTTCTCCACTATGAGAAGCTCTTTCAGCACACTTATATTGCCAAGCTTTAATTATCCACAACACATGGGTTTACTTTCTTCTCCATCAAGCTAAAATGCAGTCATTCTTAATATTCTACATTACTGCTTGTTTACAAAAATCCCTTCACCTAATTCCCTCTACCTTTCCTACGAGGACCCCTATACCATTCTCTGTGCTGACATAAACAGTTGAACAACTGGAGATAGGGCATACTGGAATTTAGGAAATTTCAAATTCAGGCTGATTTGACTTTCATGCTCTCGTACCTCAAACTAGTATTACCTAAAATGAAGTACCATTTTACTGCATATTCTCTACTCCCTAAAAGGACCACATATTCCTTCTACCCTGATGTTCAACCTATGGCCTTGACTTACCCTTCACTAAGAAAACTGAAGCTATCCTGATGTATAAATTCTATTTCACTTTACCTACATACTTATCTTCTACCTTTGCCTTACAAACACCTCCAGTAGCAATCTATACATTTCTAACCTCCATCAATCTCTCTCCTTCTGGGTCATTTCCAAAAACTTATGGTTGGCTTCTTTTAATCTGCAAAAAAGAAAGCCTGGCCTTTGATTATACGTGAAATACTAAATTAAAAACAGAAATTTTTTAAAAAGGAACATTATATCTCTTTCAAAAATAAGTTAATTGCTGAAACTTCTAAAGAAACATGTGTAGGCCAGGCATAGTGGCACACACTTTTAATCCAGCACTCAGGAGGCAGAAGCAAATGGATCTGAGGCAAGCTTGGTCTACAATGTGAGTGGAACAGCTAGAGCTACAGAGAGAAATCCTGTCTTGGGGGTGGGGGAAATTATATATATACATATACACACATATGTATAATAGCATTAAAAAGAACAAGTTAAAAATAAATATACATTTATAGTTCATTTAATATTGTACAATGTATGCATTTATCTATATATGAAATATTTTCTCCAAAAGAGTTACTTAGTGACTTGTATTTTACTCAGTAAAGAATAATAAGAAGTACACCTTTAATCCTAGTACTCTAGATCTAGAGGCTAAGGCAAGAGGACCATGAGTTTGGGGCCAGTCTAGGAGATATATATATATGCAAGACTGTCAAAAACAAATGTAACAGTCAAAGCTGGATATGACAACATGGGAAAACCCAAAACCATACAAAGTAACATTAGGAATTTTTAAACATTTTTAGTAATTATTCTGAATAAACTGTGTTTTTATTTTCTGTTTGAGAGCCTCACACTTCCAGTTTTTAGAACACATCTATTTCTATTACTCTGAGACAAGGTCTCATTACATAGCCTTGACTGAATTGAAACTTGCTATGTTATACCAGGCTGGGCTTGGAATCATAGAGATCTACATTCCTCTGCTTCCCAAGTGCTTAGATTAAATATATGCACTACTATGACAGGCTTGAACATACTTCTTTCTAGTTGTTTTAAGCTTTCAACCCATAAATAATTATCTAACAAAGAAAATTTATGCCAGAGTTCCATTTACACCTTAGCTACATGTACGCAAGTACATGTACACACACACACACACACACACACACACACCTTACCTCCACTGGTCACAAAATGATACAATCTACCATAGCAACTACATTGTACAGAATTATCAAAGTATAAAATCACTAAAATATTATTCTAGAATAACTGAGGTATCATTTGTAAAGTATTACACTAACACTCAGAAAGGTTTTACAAGATTTAAAGATTTTTAAAGAAAATATGAATGTACTATAAGTTTGCTATTGATAAGGATTTATGCTTAAAAACACTAAAAATGATAGTATCTGAGTTTTCTCCTTCCATATGTTGCTTGAGTCGTGACTTTACCTTCAACTTATAAATGGCAGGACTTCCTGGGAAAAGTTTGGCTGCTCTTTCAACCCAGTATTTTGCTCTTCCATCAGTCACGTCATTTTTACAAAGCAATTCTGCAATTTTTAACACAAGATCTTTCTGTGTTGGGTTTAATTCCACTGAACGCTAATATCAGAAAAATACCAAAAACAGAAATTATAAAGTGAACATAAGTGTAAGTATATACAATCACCTAAAAAAATTACTACACATATTAAATTTTATCTTCCAATTTTTCAAAGATTTTTTGGGGGGGTTGAGACAGGGTTTCTTTGTAGCTTTGGAGCCTGTCCTGGAACTAGCTCTTGAAGACCAGGCTGGCCTTGAACTCACAGAGATCCGCCTGTCTCTGCCTCCCAAGTGCTGGGATTAAAGGTGTGCGCCACCACCGCCCGGCTTTTTCAAAGATTTTTAAAATTATTTTAATTATATGCATGTGTTCCTGTGTGTGCACATGGGCAAAACATAAATGTAGATACTCAAGAAGGCCAAAAGAGGCTGTCAGATTTCCTAGAAACTAACTTAGAGGCAACTGTGAGCTGTTCCATTTGGATGCTGGGAAACAAACTCAGTACAAGTATAGTGAGGACTCTTAACTGGAGTTACCTACCTGTACAGCTTTTTAAAGTCCTGTTCCTAAATGATTTTATTTTAAAGTGGTTAAAGCCACCAATATTTTTTGTGGAATAGATGTGGTCTCATCAGATACCTTTCATCTCAGCACTCAGGAGACAAAGGTTATGAGCTGGAGGCCAGCAAGTTCTAGGGCACCCAGAACTATATAAAATGCCCTCAAAAAACAAACCTAACCAAAACAGAAACAAATCATTGTGACTATAAATCAAATAAATTTTGCATTGCTTAGGTAAATTTTTTAAAAATGCATGAGGTTATTGTCTCTGACCATTTTCAGGTTTTACTTAGTTGGCTTCCAGGGGTGTAGGTGCTCCTGTGCCATGGTCAACCAGTTGAAGTCATAGGACAGCTCCCTCCTTCCACCTTGTAGATTGTAGGAACCAAACTCACCTGCTCAGGCTCAGGCACCTTTACCAGCTGGGCCATCTCCCCAGGCTACACTACATTTTATGTGTTTTAAATATTTAAAATTTAAGCCCAATGGTGGTTGCACAAGCCTTTAACCCCAACACTAGGGAGGCAGAGACAGGTGGATCTCTGTGAGTTCAGGGCCACCCTGGCCAAAAGAGGAACAGGCTTCAAAGCAACCAAGAAACCTTGTCTCCCAAAAAAATCAAAATTTTAAATATGTCCAAACTAAGCCACTTAATAGTATTAATGCTTATTTTACTACATTGATAAAATTAATAAGAATTATTTATTACATACCACAGGCATCACCTGTATGTCTATGCAAAGGTTACACTTTTTTTAAAAAATATGTACAGGTTTTTAGTGTACATGTATGTCTGTGTACCGTGTGTGTGAATTGTGCCCAAGGAGGCCAGAAGAGGACATCAGATTCCTTGGAAGTAGAATGACAAATGGTTGTAAGCCACCACACGGGTGCTGGGTTGAAACCCAGTTCCTCTGGAAGATGAGCCCAAACTCTTCATTGATGAGCCATCTCTCCAGCCTCACAGAGGCTGTACTTTAATCCTATAATTACCTTATAACATTCAACAGCTTTGTCTGTATTTTCTTCAGCTTCATAAAGAAGACCCAAAAATCTGTGGGCTTTAGGGTCCCTCTCTTGCACATTAATATATGTAGAAATGTATCTGTTTTAAAAACAAGAGTCATTGATTAAACATGTTTTAAAATACAAAACTAAACTTCAGATCATTACACTTATGACTCTACTGAAATATTGATAGAAGAATGCATTGTAAACCAAGTACCCACCAATTCTTCTACTGTAAGTCAGTTACTAGCTACCATATTTATTTAACACGGAGTACCAAAATATCCACTGCAAAGTAGCTAACAATCACACAGAGATAACAACACATTTACTCATTTTACTGTTTTACTCAAGATGTATTTACTTGTCCTCAGCAAGAGCAGCTGAGTACTCTTAATCACTAGTCATCTCTACAGGCCCTCATTTTACTAGAAAGTGCTACACTTGCCAAATGATTTTTCTTCAACTACCTACAAGAAATGAATGCATTTTTTTTACTTCCCGATCATATTAAGTAAACCACTAAAGAGTTTCACATAATTAGCAATGATCATAATCAACAAACTGCAATGAAAAATTTTTAAGTGAAAATGTTAAATACTAAAAATGTTTCACAAACCAAGAGAATATATTTACCTTTTAAACAAGAAAATAATCTCTAAGTACTATACTCCACTAAATTTGAACAGCAGAAAAACGTCTTGACTACCCAAACAGAACGAATTCTCTTCTCTTCCTATCCTGAATTTGGGAGGAAGTGTGTCTACTGCAGTATATACATGGAAGTCAGACAACAATCTGCAGGAGCTGGTTCTCTCCTCCTACCGTATGGGCTCCAGGGGTCTAGCTCAGGTCCATCAGGCTGGTGGCGAGTGAGCACCTTTGCGCACTAAGACATCTCACCAGCCCCTAATTTCTATGTCTTGTATCAAGCAATATTAAATCAAGTAACAACAAAAATAAAGTTATCTTCTAGGTTCATTAACAATGTGAGAGAAAAAGACCAAACACAAAAACTAAGAAGAAAAACTCTCATATTAACAGGAACACAGTTAACAGACTCAGGGAAGAGGCTGCCAGGAATATACCTAGAGGCCCTCATACATAAAATTCAGAGAAAAATAACTGATTCGCTAAAGCACTGTCCTAGGAAAACCTGGGTTACAGCCTTCCTCACTAGCAGTCCCCTGGTCCCATCACTGCTTTTGATAATCTGTCTCCCTTTTAACTTCCTCCTCGAAGCTACTCTGAGTAAGGAAATCAGAACCAGCCAGTTTCTTGTCTGGTTGGTTAAGAAAGCAACTACTGAGGTTGTTAGGTTGGCTGTTCCCTGGCCAGCAGTTCATGAAGTCAGTGTTTGCTGCTTAACTAACCAGAAAGAAATTTACACATAGGAATGATCTCTTTCATTCTACACAAGGGCAATTTTAGAAACAGTGTTTTAAGACAAATAATTTCTGTACTAGATATAAACAAGCCAGTAATACTCTTAGAAGCTCAATCTAACAAATGTCTGAGAGCAATAAATAAGGATTCCAGGATACACTTAAATAAAAATGTATTCTTTAGCAGTTCTTCCTATTACAAGAATGGAAAATTGAAACTCTTTCCAGGTTGGTACTTACTTTTTAGCAAGATCATATTCTTTAGCTTCATAGTACAGCTTTGCAAAATAGAATCCTTTCATTGACTTCTAAAAAAGAATTGAGTGGTTTTACTGTTTATATTTTGAAATAATACACAACTTTTTCAAAGGACAAAAATGCCCTAACAAGTATAATATTAACTTTTCCATATGAAAAGAAAAAAATGAGCTGAGCGGTGGTGATGCACACCTTTAATCCCAGCACTCAGGAGGCAGAGGCAGGTGGATCTCTGTGAGTTCGATGCCAGCCTGGTCTACAAGAACTAGTTCCAAGATAGGCTCCAAAGCAACAGAAAAACTTTGTCTTGAAAAAAAAAACAAAACAAAACAAAAGTAAAATGTTACTTGAACATACATATATATCCTAAGAGTTAATGAATGGTTCCAAATTTTATAAATTTCATAAAAAATAAATTCAATAGTTAAAATGGGCATCAGAAGTTACAATTCAAGGCAGGTAAAGTAGTTCACACCTGCAGTCCCAAACACTCAGGAACTGGAAATAGAAGCAAGAGGATCCTGAGATCAAGGCCATCCTAAGCTCAAAACCAGCTTGAGTTAACACACACACACACACACACAAAATGAAAAAAGTTTACTCAGAGAAGCTAGGGACACCTTAGCCATGTGTTACCCAGCAATCTTTTACTGCTTTCCTTGCATTACTTTACAGATAAGTAAGTACATGAAAACCAGTTTTTCTGGAGAAAGGGATGTATACCAGAAATCACTCCTTCCCTACCCTCTGTAAGAAGCCTCCTTGGGAAAGCACTCGGACTCATTAAGGTTCTGGACATTCCCTGGTACATGTATTATTCTCTTTAAAGACCAGTATTTTACACACAAATTTTTAAAGATTGAAATAAAATGTGGTATTTTCTTTTTTTAAACAGGGTTGTTAGCCTTAACTGGCCTGATACATGAGATGTAGAACCAGGACAGCCTCAAAGATCCCTGCTTCAGCCTCCGAAGTACTGGGATTACAGGCACATTACCACACCTGAATTTGAAATAATATCTGGGACTGGAGAGATGGCTCAGTGGTTAAGAGCACTGACTACTCTTCCAGAGGTCCTGAGTTCAAGTCCCAGAAACCACATGGGGGCTCACAATATAATGAAATCTGGTGCCCTCTTCTGGCCTGCTGGCATACATGTGCAGGCAGAACACTGTATAAATAAATACATCTTTTTAAAAAGGAAAAGGAAATAAAATCTGAATTCTTGAAATAAACCTATTTCCTACCCTGGATCTTTACTACTATAAACTGCCAAGTCCAGAACACAGCTTCACACAAGATATGATCTGCGGCAGAGAAAAGGCTGAGCGGTGAAGAGGAGCACCCACATGGCAGCTCTCCACCTCTGTAACTATAGTTCCAGGGATCCAACACCCTCTTCTGACCTCCATGGGCATCAAGCACACAAGTGACACACATACATACATACATGCATGCAGGCAAAACACTCATACACATCAAAGAGAATCGTTGCCAATGGCTTTGAATACTCCACTATTCAGAAACTTTTGTTTTATGAAAGGAGAGGCAATCTTCCTCTTTCTATGAAGGATGACTTAGCTATATGAAATGTTGCTAACAGAACTGGTTCAGACATTTGTGGGACTTTATTAGCTTAACTCTGCTACTGACAAGGTGTCTCAGTAATTACCCTTCAAAAGGGGGCTTTGGGAACTATCTGGTGTCTGAGCTAATGAACTTCAATAGTATAAATTCTGATACTTGGAATAGCAGTATCAGAACATTCTAGCTGAAGGCATCAGAGTATAGCTAGAAGACAGCTAGTTTCCTGGTGTCTTCTGACTCAGAAAGGACACTGTCACTCCTACAACATTCTTCCTGGTTGCTAGATATCAACCACCAGTGAACCGCGGGTGGGCAGGTACTCAATATATATTTAAGTACAAATCTGCCCAGTCATAATTTCCTTGGGATTAATTTCAAAATTTTTAAAATTACTTTTGTCCTTACCTACGTTTCTCCATAAAGTTTGTAACCATTTGTTCTACTCATTATTAAAATATCTAAGAACTCAGGTTTTTTTCATTTCTTTAATCTCTAATATGCAGAGGGATCACCTCTTAAGATCACTTTTATAAGCATAATCAAATACTTGGTATACATTCTCAATAAAATTTCATCATCATCATCAATTTTGTAGTAGGAAAATGGTATTAACTAATCCTTAAGGATTTGGGGGGAGCATAAACCTTCTGATCCTTTCACCTCTTCCTCTTGGATGCTGAGACCAAGTGTGGGCTACTACGCCCAATCTTTGGTTTTGGCAACCAAAGCCAGGAGGCTTTCATGATGTTGGACAAGCACTTTTAGAACTGAGTTACACCCCAAAAATCCCCTCCTTAAGGACTCTAACCCCACAGATATTTATGGTTATTTTGAAATGTTTCTAGTTGTTACTTGTTTCAGTGTTCAGTGTATTTATGAAACAAGACTGACTTTTTAACGAAAATGATGTTCTCTATGCTGTTTACGCTTAGTGGTCATGTTCTAAGAAAGGCCATTCTCACTTGAGATTCGTAAAATTTTCATCCCTATATTCTTTCAGTCTCTAAAATTACTCTGAAATCTAATACTTATTTTTCTAAGTAGTATACACTGGATCCTTTGTTTTTAAAAGTCATTAACCAATTATTACTTTTCAAGCAATACCTATTAAACCTTTTCTCCACCCATCTGGAAAGTAACCCAATTTCTATGTGTGACAGGATCTGTTTTGTTTTTAAGCCATGTTCTCACTCTAGCACGATCTCACCAGAAATGCTACTGTAGTCCAGGCTGCAAATGAACACACAGTGATTCTCCTAGCTTAGCCCAGAGTACTGGGATCAAAGGTATAAGCCACTGGGGCTGGAGAGACGGCTCAGACAGAGGTCAAGAGCAACAGTTGCTCTGCCATAGGACCCTGGTTCGACTCCTAGCACCCACATGGTAGCTCACAACTGTAGCTCGGGGATATGATGCCTTCTTCTGGATTCTGCAGGCACTGAAAATGTACATGCTACACAGACATACATGCAGGCAAAACACCCACACAAATAAGTAATATTTTTTAAAGGGTATGAGACATCATGCCCCGTTTTTATATATTACAGTCTTTTAATTTTGTTTTAAAGATTTACTTATTATACAATGTTCTGTCTACATGCATGCCTATGGGCCAGAAGAGAGCACCACATCTCACTACAGATGGCTGTGAGCCACCATGTGGTTGCTGGGAATTGAACCCAGCAGTGGGTGCCTTAAACCACAGACCCATCTTTCCAGCCCCCTATGACTGTCTCAATTTTAATACCTCTTTCTGCTACCTAATTTTACAAAGATTTACAAAATCATATTTGAAATTTGAGCACAAGACAGTAGCAAGTTAAATTTTACTTTCAAATTATTTTTTATAATTTATTTATTCATTTTATATGGAGTTGTTTCCTCTGCATATAGGCTGCATGTATACCACATGCATGCCTGATGCTGGAGATCAGAAAAGGGTGTTGTATCCCCTAGAACTCCAATTATAATTATGAGCATACCATATGGATAACTGAACTGAACCTGGGTCCTCTGCAAGAGCAGTAAATGATCTTAAACTCTACAGTCCCTAAATTCTTCTTCTTTTTTGGGGAAGGGGGGGTGTTTCAAGACAAGGCTTCTCTGTGTAACTGCCCTGGAACTAGCTCTTGTAAACCAGACTGGCCTCAAACTCACAGAGAGCCACCTGCCTCTGACTACTGACTGCTGGGACTAAAGACATGCACCACCACTGCCCAGCCCCTTAAATTCTTGAAGAGTTAGGTCAGACCGACTAAGTTATAATTCAGTATCACCTTTAATTATTCAAAAACATATAGCATACAACCAGTGTGTATGTGGGACTGGTAGTGCTTTTGCAAGTTCATTAGAAGGACAATTGGGGGAGATATGTTGCTAATATAAATTTGTAAACTATAGGAACATAATATTTAGGATAACTGGAGCTGGAGAGATGGCTCAGTGGTTAAGAGCTCTCTAGCTGCTCCTTCAATGGATCTAGGTTTGAGTCCCAGGCCCACATGGCAGATCACAACCATGTGTGACTCTAGTGTCAGGGATCTGATGCCTTCTTCTGGCCTCCTCTGGCACAGGAACACGTGATACACGAAGACATAGAAATAAACAATAAAAATATTTTTTAAAAATTATTTAAAGATTTAGGATAGTCAGAGCTGGTAATATGGCTTCAGTGAGTAAATGCACCTTGCCATCAAGCCCAAAGACCTAAATTCCACCCCTAGGCCCCATGTGGTAGAAGAGAACCAACTCTAGCAAACTTTCCTTTGACTTCCACAAGTGCACTTATTTACACACACACACACTTTCACAAAATAAGATGCAATAAAAAATAAATGTAAAGCACTGCTTAAAAAAAAAAAGAAATTGAAACCCCATAAATTGACAGCAGGAATATAAGAAAGTAGAGTCACTATAGAAAAGAATTTGGGGCTCCTCAGAAAACACCAATTAACATATAGCCCAATAATTACTTTTTGGTGTAAACCGAAGGGAATTAAGAGTAAGCACTAAAATATTTTTATATCATTGCATTTTTATATTCACTGCATTTTATGTATTGGACAAAAGATATAAATAACCTAAGTGTCAATCAACAGTAAATGAATAAGCAAAACGTGGCATACCTAAGATACACACATACTATTATTCAGCCATTAAAAAGGGGTGACTCTTAACACCTGCTACAACATGGATGACCTTGAAATTACACTAAGTGAAATGAACTGGCCACAAAAGGACAAAAATAATATCCTACAAACATGAAATATCAATAATAACCAAATTTATAAGATGAAAACAGTAAAATACAGGTCACCAGGAGCACAGGAAAGAAAGGCCTGCGGCATTATTTCTTAGTAGTTACAGAACTTGTTTGACATAATTTCTTTTTAAGTACAAAAGGTTTGGAAGTTTTGGTTGAATGTTAATAGCACAGAAGTGAATGATGAATGAAACTAGTTAAGAGATAAGCTTTCTGATAGCAGTCACTCTCCAAGTTGGTGACTAACCAACCCAACCATTCTTACATCAAAAACTATTTTTAAAAAGTATGTTGGTAGCCTGGCATGGTGCATTCAGGAGTGGACAACAGCACTCAGGAGGCAGAGGCAGGAGGGGCTCTGTGAGTTCAAGGCCAGCTTGATCTACATAGTGAGTTCCAGGACACCAGAAGCTACATGAGACCCTGTCTAGAAAGCCAAACAAATAAAAAAATAATAGGAATTGAATACATACAGACTTTACTTGCTTGTTACTGTTCCTAACAAAATTTAACAACTATTTATAGAGTATTAGGTACTATTAGATGAACATGACTTATCTGAAATTTTCGGCATTTTTAGATTTCAGGGTCTTTGGGTTTGGGTTTTTGTTCTCAGATTTCAAAAATATTTTCAAACGTATGAGACATCCTGGTGACAAGATCCAAGTCTAAATATAAATACATCTGTTTAATATGGACCTTATTCACAGAAACCTAAAAGTACTTTCATTTGATAATTTTTGTGCCCTGGAGTTTTGATTTTGATCCATCAGAGGCAACTGGTTGTAAATTTCCCATTTGTGGCATACCAGCACTAAATGAACTTTCTTTTTTTTTGAGATGGGTATTTCTGTGTATTTCTGGCTGTCCTGGAACTCTCTCTAGACCAGGCTGGCCTCGAACTCACAGAGATCTGCCTGCCCCTGCTTCCCGAGTGCTGGGATTAAAGGCATGCACCCCAGCCGCAATGCTTTGAACTTGAAAATTTTAAAGATCACTTTGGATCCTGATTTTTTGGGGGTTAGATTCATTAGACAGGATTATTTAACCCTTTCAAACTAAGAAAAGTTTTAAAGTAACAAAAAAACCCTGCCATTTACATAAGGGACTTATACATCCATAAATTGTGGTATATATGGACGATCATAAAAATCCTTAGGCAACTCCATTTTTCAGAATTAAAAAAATAACTGACTGAACTGTGCGTTTGCAACAGATAAATTGAAGTTCTCTGTATTTCAAGCTTTGCCCCAAACGTTTAACATGAAACAAAACTACGTTTTTATTGACGGAGTCTATACTGTACCAAATTCCAGTTTACAAATGGCAGAACTTGATTGTTCAACCCCAGAAAAAAATGACTCTGGAGCCTCTGAATATCTCTCTCCACCGGCAAAATAAATATAACACATTAATGATCAAAATTAGAAAAACACCCCACAAGACATGGTATGGAAAAACGACGTTGGCAATGTTTAGTTAGGCATAGCAACTACTGCCTATAAGAAATTTAAAATTCCCGACCTTCTGCCTTTAAATAAAAAACTTCTAAAAAAAAAGCCAAGAATAGCAGCTTCCAAAAGAGGTTTGGGAAGCGGATGTAAGGAGTGGGGCACAGCAAGCGAAGACTCCCAATTAAGGGCCTCCCGTGTGATTTGTGCTGATGCGCCCTTGCGAATGTGGCTGGCTGTCCGCTCCACGTCCACGCAGCCACCCACACAGCGGGAAAAGCCCACGGCCGAGCGGCGTCCGCCTCCCGGGGAGCCACAGCCCGCGTCGCAGGACCTAGCTATTCCGGGGGACCCAAGACGCCTGCACGGCCAGACGAGCCCCGGGGAGAGCCCCAACCCGGCCGATCG
>LOJH01010759.1:0-18941 GCA_001685095.1 Ellobius talpinus
CTCGGGCCGCAGGGGTCGGTCGTCGTCATGGATTACCTGTGGGATGATCTGACCCTGTCCTTCTCCCGCACGTCCATGTTCCCCTTTTTTGACATCGCCCACTACCTGGTGTCGGTGATGGCGCTGAAGCAGCGGCCAGGTGAGTGAAGGGGCCCGACGTGCTCCGGGTTCCGAGGAGTCCCTGCCGGGAGGGCCGAGGTCACGGTCGCCCGAATCCCGGGCGGCCCACCTCTTAGCCCAGACCACCCGACGCTGACCTCGTCTTAGGGAAATAATACAGACCCCTGAGCAGACCGTCTCAGGTGGGACCTAGCACCTTCCTCGCGTGTTAAACTATGCGAGTGAGTGGCTTTGCGTTTTCTGTCACTAGAGACGAGGTACAAGTAACAGTCACTTGTCATAGTTCAGTATCTGTGAACCGTGTGGGGTTTGTGATGTGGTTTTCACAACCTTGAGTTTCATGAACCATGTGACCAAAGAGCAGTGTTTGATTTCCTGTCTTTCACTGGCTTTCCATTTTTTTTTTAAAGTCACCCCACTTTTCCGTCATTTTCTGAGTCTGTTGTTAGGGTCAAGCATTTCACCGCCTTCCTGCTCTCTGCTGCCTTTCCTTGTCCCGCAGGTGAAGTGTGAAGGTTTAAGGATGATTGTCTTACTTCTTACAGACTACTGATTTTCTAAATCCTTGACTCTCCTCCGTTTTTGAGAGTTTCTGAGTCCAACTCTTGTTTGAAGAACAGAGCATCTGCATGGGATACTGTTTCTCTGATTAAAAAGGAACAACGTTTTTGTTACTGCTGCATATCTGAGATCTGATATTATCTTGTATTGATTAAATCAGATAGTCTCAAAGTGTGGTTCCCTTTTCTTCTGCTTCCCTGTCACGGTGTAAAAATTCATTATTTTTATAATGATATTCAAAGGTTATTCTTGTTTTCATTGCCTTTATGAGTGTACAGTTTATGAGTGTAAGTTTTCCAGCAGCTACCTGACTTACGATGCTGTAAGAGATCGAAACACGCTCTGGTGAGTTTAGCCAGATGTTTGTGTTTGAAGGTAGACATTATGAAAATTGCCCAGATACCCAGCAGTGCGCCTTCTTTAATCACGAATAGTTTTTACTTTGGAAAGTACAGTTATTTTTAGTAAAGAACACATTAACATTTAATGCCTTATTTTAAGATGGGTACGTAATAACTTGAAAAACCTGTTGACATTTCTAAATGCTAAATGTAAACAAAAGCTCTAGGCCTTTTGTTGTTGCTAGAGATGATTCTAGAGAAATGTTCTCCCACTGAGTGTAGCCCCTGGCTGAGCAATTTTTAAAGTCATTTTTTTAAAGGGTATTATTTCATAAGTATATTCACTATTTTTTTGTCACAAAGTTACATGATTTTTGGATAAAAAGTCATGGAACCATGGTCATGATTAAAATTTAATGTATGTTTCTCATCTACTCCAAATCCCATTTACCCCTTTGTAGACTCTTTCTCTAAACTCTGACAAGCCATACATGCCCTCTTTACATTTCGGGGTCTATAGAGGTCTGAAGTTTGAGACTCCAAAATTTGAGAATCATTTGGCTAATTAAATGCTAATGAACATGGAGGGAAACACGCTCTTCTCCCAGGACTAGTAAGTGGTAGCATTTGCAGGAGATCGGCCCGTAAGCGGGGAGTGTGCTAGCGTGCCCGTTAGCTTTAACCGTAGTGATTCTTTTCGGCCCTCACCGTCTTGTTATTTTCATAGTCAGAAAACAGCTTTCATTTGCATTTTCCGTGGTTATTAATGTGTGTGCTTCCTTGGTTTGCTAGTCATTGGTGTTAAATTCCCGTAGAAGCCTAGGATCTTTTGCCTGTTCTATTGGGATGTAGATTGTTTTACTTTTTTGGTTCTCTTCATGCGTCATGGACATTCTATTGTAAGTGCTGAAGCTTTTTATTTTTTTCTCTCATTAAATTTTAGCTTTTAGTGCAGAAGTTTTAAAAGTTTCATGCTTAAATCTATTTACTTTTTTATAGATAGACCTGTTTTTATAGACAGATCTTCTTTATGGCTTTTTGGGTTTGTATATCGTTTCAGGAAGGTCAGTCCCATGCTGAGGACTATAGAAATACTGATTTATGCTCTTTTAAAAATAGATTTATTTTTACTGTTTTAATTGTGTGTGTGTGTGTGTTGTGTGTGTGTGTGTGTGTGTGTGTGTATACGTGCGTGCGCATATGAGTACAGGTGTCCGCAGAGTCCCTGGGGCTGGAGTTACGTTAGAGTTACAGGTGTTTCTCAGCCATGCAGCGAGGGTGCTGGAAACTGAATCAGGTCCTCTGTGAGAGTCGTAAGTACTCTTAACCATTGAACCCTATCTCCAGCCCCTTAGTATGGTATATGGTGACAAAGGAAGCCGTTGGGGTTGGAGTTACAGCTTAGTGGGTGAGGCAGCCTGTTGTACACGCCTGAGGGCTTGAGATTGAACCCCCAGCCCCTATATGAAAAGCTGTGCATCGCTACAAGTGGTTGTAAACTCATCTGGGAGCTGGGATTGGGAGAGGCAGGTGGATTGTTGGAGCTTGCTGACAGCTATCTTAGCTTTAGGTGCAGTGAGAGACGCTGTCTGAAAAGATTTAGAAAGTGATAGCATAGGACTGGTGTTGTCCTCTGGTTACATGAATGTTCTCTAGTGCGCCCTCAGACACACTTCTTAATCTCTCTGCAACCATTTGGTGGTAGATGAATATACATACATACACATATATATATATTATTTTTTTTGAAAGTCTTTGAATCTCAGTGATGAGTCATTGCCAGGGACACTTGGAACTCTGTGATCTCGGCAGAGTGGCTAACTGAATGGGCTTGCCCAGTTCCAGAGACAATTCTTCTGCGTGCCCCTTTGCAGGTGCCTTGTATTTACTTGCTTTCTTCAGCCTTGCATTTCTTTTGGGAGTTCCTGAAATTCTTCCAGTAAGTTCTCTATGGCTTAATCTTGCTGTGTTGCTTGTAACCAAGAGCCCACATTTCTTTTTTTTAGCCTCCTTATGAGAAGAAGCATCAGTTCTGGTACAGAGTGACAGGCAGTGATGCTGATAGCAGTTTCACCTCTCCTGATTTTAGTGAGGATGTTTCCAATGTTTAATGAAATGGGATGTTTTCCTTAGGCTTTTCAGAGGCATCTTATAAAAAAGCTTTATTATATTTGTTAGCTCTCTAGGCTGCTCCTCTTTACTACCCAAGTAGAGAAGGTGACAAATTTTAGCAAGTTTTTTTTTTTTAAATCAATCAATGCAGGATTGGTAAATATCTGTAATCCTAGTACTTGGGGGGTATAGACAGGAGAACTGAACTCAAAGTGAGCCTGGGCTACATAGCAAGACCCTGTCTCAAAAAGGAAATCTATTGAGATAAATAATTATATGTATTTCTTTTCCTGTAGAAAAATAATGTGGATTACATGAATGCCATTGGAAAGATTAGGAATCATCCTTATATTCTTGGAATAAACTTTACTTGCTTTATGTATTATTTCAGTGTATTTGGGAGTTGATTTGCTAATACATGATCTAAACTTTTTTCATTCATGTTTATTATGGGTGTTTGCCTATTAGAGTTTTTTTCTTTTGGTTTTTGAGACAAGGTTTCTTTGTAGCCCTGGCTGTCCTGGAACTTGCTCTGTAAACTAGGCTGGCCTCAGACTCACAGAGATCCACCTGTCTCTGCCTCCCGAGTGCTGGGATTAAAGGTGTGCGCAACCATGGCCCCAAGGTTCTTCTGTTTTTATAAAATAGGTTTAGGTCAAGATGATTTTTTAAGTAAGTTGCTTGGTATTTTACTTTTTTCTCAGCACTCACCTGTCTCCTTTAGATTTTCCAGTCTATCAGAGTAGATGAGTATGTCTCTAGATCTTTTTTACTAGTTTACCTTTATTTTTGGTGTGTGTGTATGAAGTATGTATGTGTTCACAGAGATGTGTACATCCATGCATGTAGTAGGTGCCAGCACCTGAGGAGGTAAAAGTCGACCTTGGATAGCTCTCCTGTCTTCATCGTAGGTGAGACAGGTTTTCTCCAGGAGCCTGGAGCTCACTGGTTGTCTGGAGTGCAGAAATCTGCCTCTCTCTATCACAAGTGCTGGGTTGTGGATGTGTGCATCACTGTTCCCAGCTTTATGTGGGTACTAGGGAACCTGAACTCAGGTCCTCATGGCTTACAGGACAAGCACTTTGCCAATGGAGTTGTCTCCCCATCCCATCCCATCCCATAATTTATTCTTAAGTGTGTCTTTGAATTTTGTGGATCTTAGGCCTACGATAATTTAGGTGCTCATGTATCTTTTCTCTTTTTGATTAAAATACATTTGTCCAGACTTTTGTCTGTAGATAGCAGTGGTTAGTTTGAGTTCTTGGTCTGTGTGGTAGTATTTCTTTGTCTTAATTTAGAACTGAAGCCCTGGTGTGTGTGCATCTCATCCGAAGTTCACCTTGATCATGACTTAGTAGATCCACGCTTTACGAGTTGACTGTTGTGTTGCCATGGCTGAGGAAAACTCCATTTTGGGCTAAGGCACCCATGGCAGTAGCCATTCCTCTCTGACCTGAATTCCTGAGAGATGAGTTCCCAGCAGCCCTGCCTCTTTGCCTCCTCCCCAGAATTGTGAAACTGTTATCAAGTGACTAGCTTCTTGCTCTGGCTTTTGCAAGATCACTTATTACTGTGTGCAGGGGGAGTAAGGCAGTTCCTCACAAAGCTGTAAATTCCTCAGAAATGAAGTGCTTGTGGGTTGCACTGCCACCCTCTGCAGCCCTGCCAGCAATTTCAACAAATTTGGCTAATTATAATCTGAATTGAATCTGGTGGTCTTTTCTGGGTGGTCTCAAACTCTGTAACACTTCCACACTCCCAATGACCGGTTCTCCAGAGCCCTAGAACCCATAGTACAGTAAGGCCTACAGTCCACGTGTGTACAGATAGCAGAGTTCTTCCCCACCCACAACAGGGCCCTAAGAATTTAAGGCTAGCCTGAACTATATGTCAGTGTCCTCAAGAAGTCCCATAAAAGACCACCGGTCTCATATGCAATAAGCAAGTGCATTTTATTAAAATTCCAGGATGTTGTGTGGCACATGGCGATGACGACAGAGAGGCCCGAAGGTTCCTTTTAAGCAAGACTGAGGGCATTCCAGGGAAGGGAGGTTAGTTTGGGGACTGATTGCTGGGGTTAAACAAACAGTTCATAGGTTGCTGTGGGATTGGTTGGTGGCTCAGTGGTTAGGGCTCTCCAGCTGCAGGGCAGGAGAAGCTGTCTCTAGTTCTTTTAAGCTTGCACAAGATTGTGGGGCGCCATCTGATTGGCAGCCTCTGGGCTGCGGCTTTCCCAAGGACTGCGGCTTTCCCAAGGACTGCTTGCTCAGTCTAGCTGGTTCCAGTAAAATGAAACTAAGACCTGGTCCCTGTCAGGGGCTATTAGAAACCTGTCATGACTCTGGTCTCGCTCTGGCCCTCTCACTATACAGTGAGTTCAAAGCCAGCCTTGGCAACAAGAGGTCCTGTCTCAACACACCAGCCCCAGCAAACTCTGAAACCAGCTCCTTTGTAACATTACAGGTTTATTGGGTAGCTGTTGCCTGTCTAGTCAACATAATTTCTCCCCAGCCATTCACATAATTCAGGCACTTTTTAAAATTACACTTATCGTCGTTAGAATACAGTCAACAGAGCACAGACACACAACACAGTCCACCTTAACAATGTGCTGCCAAAATGAGCACTTCCTCTGTACATTGACAGAATGCAGGATGCAGGGAAGAACACCGTGACTTCATGAGGCAGGGAGCGTGGGTGGTTTTAATTCTGTTACCACTGTTCTTTCCAGCTTGACCATCTCCCACCAGAGGAAGATGTGACAGGCTCCTGTTGGTGTGTGGTTGGCAGGCATTATGTTTCATTTCACACTCAGGGCAACAGCTGTGTGCAGCCCACACCTCAGGCAGACCTCCAGCCTGCCCAGAGATGGCTCGGGTAGCCATTAGCTATGTCTGTGAACTGAGAGGTTTGAGAGAGCTGAGGAAAGACTTCGAGGAGAGAAGCAAAGGAGGCTTTGTGTTCCCCATCTCAGCAGTTAGTAAGGGGGATGCTAAAGGGGACAGAGTTTAAGCTGCTGTTCTAAGGAAAGTCATTTTAATAACAACTGGTAACCTGTTTGCAGAATTGCCCACTGAATTATAGCCCGTGTTAAAATATCATTGGTTCAGGATAATAAAGAAGAGTTTCAGGAGTCAAAGACACGAATAGAAAGATTTTCTAGCTGGTGATTAACAAACCTGGGGCTGTCGGGGGGCTTGGTAGTGGAGTACTTGTCCCAGGGGAACTCCAGGTTCCCTGGAACTAGACTTATTGACAGTTGTGAGCCACCCAGCATGGATGCTGGGAATTGAACTTGGGTCCTCTGCAAGGACACTTGTGTGTTCTTAACCATTGAGCCATCTCTGCAGCCCCTTAGTTGTAGTTATTTAAACCCAAGGAAAGAAAGGAGCATCCTTCTCCTCTTTTTAGATTACCTTTGCTTCGTAATCAAAGACAAAACTGCCTGAGTTCAGCTGCCAGCACAGAAAACTAAGCAACAAGCAGACCAGCCAGCAGACTTCCTCAAGGCTGGAGTTGTGCTGGATCTGGCCAGCGTGGGTTCCTGTGGGATCTGGCCCGTGTGGGTTCCTGTAGGATCTGGCCTGTGTGGGTTTCTGGGGGATCTGGCCAGTGTGGGTTCCTGTAGGATCTGGCCAGTGTGGGTTCCTGTGGGATCTGGCCAGTGTGGGTTCCTGTAGGATCTGGCCAGCGTGGGTTCCTGTGGGATCTGGCCAGCGTGGGTTCCTGTGGGATCTAGGCTTGCTTGCAGAGAATACACAGTGAGACTTTGCTCCTTTGCCCAGTGCATTTCTTTTTGAGACAGGGTCTCGTGTACTCCAGGCTAACTTTGAACTTGCTATGTAGCTAAGGATGACCTTAAATTTTTCATTCTCCTGCCTCCCACTCCTGAGTGAGTGCTGGGATTACAGGTTTGTGTCACCACACCTAGTTTTATGTGGCACCGGGTATCAAATCCAGGGATTCATGATGTCTGCTGAACAAACTCCAGCAGCTGAGATCTGTCCCTCAGGTTCTTCTTTTCTCCCTTTTCAAACCTGTATTTCCTTAAGATCCTGGTTTTATTTTCCATCTCTGCCAACACATCCCTCCTCAGAATCCTCCCTTGTGTATCCTATTATTTGGAATCTCTGTGTAGGTTTTACGAATGGTTAGAGAATAAAAGAGGTTTTGTGAGAAACTGTTTTTCTGTCAAGCATGGCCAGCCTGCCAAGGGTCAACAGCACTTACACCTTCCGTAGCTTGTTAAACTTTTATGTCAAGGAATCTAAATCTTTTTCTATCCCTACATTGTAGAACTTTTATGCAAATCTTTAATCACTCTCATCTGATAAAACTTTTGTCAAAGGAGGCCCACTGTGTTCCCAGAATTTGGCGGTCCAGACTGGCAGATTCCTTTCTTCTTGGCTTCAGTTGTTTTACAGCTAGCCAACCTGGAAGGGAGCGAGGATGTGGCCAGCCAGTGGGAAGAGGTCTTACCTCCCGTGTGAGGATCAAAACGTGCCAGATTTCCTGCCTGGTGTGCTTGTGTGCCTCCTAAAAAGAAACTGCCTTGCTGGGTTGCTTCTGTATTGTTCCTGTGTTTCTTTGTGTAGCAATAAGAATATTCTTTTCCAACAGTTTAGAGAACTACCTCTTATATTTATCTGACTGAGGTTGTAGGGGTTTTTTCTTTAGATATATTTTTATTATATTTTAAGTTATGTATATGAGTGTCTGTCTATAGGGGTATGTATACATGATTGCAGATGTCAGGGGAAGCCATAGGTCCCAGGGGAACTTCAGGTTCCCTGGAACAAGACTTATTGACAGTTGTGAGCCACCCAGCATGAATGCTGGGAATTGAACTTGGGTCCTCTGCAAGGACACTTGTGTGTTCTTAACCANGGAGCATCCTTCTCCTCTTTTTAGATTACCTTTGCTTCGTAATCAAAGACAAAAAATCATCAGCCTATTTAATGTGAATTGAATCTTTCCCCAGTTACTTCCATTTGTCTCCTAATTAAATCTAGTTTCTTCTAAGTCTTTGCATCTGATTGTCTAAAGTTTTTGTCTTGGGTTAGTAGAGTAAGGTTTTTTTGTTTGTTTGTTTGTTTGAGACAGGGTTTTTCTGTGTAGCCCTGACTGTCCAGGAACTCAATCTGTAGACCAGGTTGGCCTTGAACCTGAGTTCCACCTTCTGCCTCCTTAGTGTTGGGATCAAAGGCGTGCACAACCATGCCCTGTGCTCTGTTTTTCCTTTTCAATTTTTATTTATTTATCTATTTATCTATTTATCTATCTATTTATTTATTTATTTATTTAGAGACAGGGTCTCACCGTGTAACCCTGACTGTCTGGGAACTCATCTATAGACCAGGTTAGCCTTGGATTCTCAGAGATGAGCCTCTCAGGTGCTGGGAGTAAGGTGAGCACCACTATTTTTGACTATACCATGAGTCTATCTTAGTCTCTTCTTTTGTACTTAAAATCTTCTCTCCTTTAGCCCTTTTCTGTTTCTGTGGTTTGTTTTGTTTTGAGAAAGAGTCATATGACTCAGGGTAGCTTTGAGCCCCTCTCAGAGTTGTGTTTTTCGACCTGTGGGTCTTGACTCCTTTGGCAAACCTCTATCTCCCCAAATCTTTACATTACGATCCATAACAGCAAAATTACAATTATAAAGTAGCAATGCAATAATTTTATGGTTGGGGTCACCGCAACACGAGGAACCGTATTAAAGTGTTGAAGCATCAGGAAGTCTGAGAACAAACCTTAGGGCTTCCCCTGAGTGCTAGGATTAGGGCTGTGCCACTGTTTTTCTTTCTTAAATCTTAATAAATTAATTAAATTAAAATACTTTGGCTGTGGTGGCGTGTGTTGAGGTGAAAGTCTGAAGTCCCAGTACTCAGGAGCTTGACAAGGGATGATCATGAGTTCCAGACCTATCTAGACTGCATAATGAGACCCTCTCTCAAAAAAGAAAACAAAAATAGTCAGTCCCCACTATCCCCCCAAAAACCCCACTTCAAACATATTTGTTTACGTCTATGTCCACATCCAGTTGTCTTTTCTCTAAGAGCTCCCACCCAAGATTTCCTGTAACCCAGGGTAGCTTTGAACTAGACGATAACCTTGACATTCAGGTCCTCTTTCTCCACCTCCCGAGTGCTGGCATCACAGGCACGCGTCACTGTGCCCAGTGTTTTTGCAGTGCTGCCTGCTAAGCAAGCACTCCACCAACTGAGCAACGTCTCCAGCTTCCTGAGAATTTAATCTACAATTATTTCTTCTATCTAGGACATCTATTATTTTAGTCTACAGTCTTTTACAACTCTTTTGCTAACTTCCCAATCATGTGTCGTTCATTAAACCAAATTGTTACTGAACTTCATGCTCTTTCAGACACTATTTTAGATATTGAGGATCCCCAAACAAAAGATACTATTACAGCCTAAATAAGTCAGCTCCTTTTCTTTTTTAGTGGTGTCTCGTATGGCAGCTCCATTCTTCTTACCGAGTAATAATAGTTATTGAATTCAGCTCCATGAAGACTGTTTCAGCTGGATAATTACAATCCCTGCTTGCTCCTGTATTAGTGCACTCATTTGACAAGTGTGGAGTTTGGGAGAATGAAGTGTCCTTCCTAAGGCATGTGGGTAGTAAATTATAGAGCTTGTTCTTGACTCCAGAGCTTGCTAGTTCCAGTTTCTTACTGTTCATTGGTCGCTTTTGCTTTGCAGCCCTATTTAGTGTTCTTGGCTTCTCAATATGTATAAGTCTCAATAAGTTGTCATTTGTTATATTTCTTGCTAGCTCATATCTTAAATTAATAAATTTCTATTAATCTGTATATTACCACGAGGATGTGGCTTTTTGGGTAAAGTTCTGGGCATCTTTCTTCTTCGGCAGCTACATGGCATCTCCTTGACTCCACCTTCTCTCTCTCTATGGCTGTTCAAATTTCCCGCCTAGCTTTATTCTGCTAAGCCATTGGCCGAAACAGCTTCTTTATTAACCAATGGTAATAAAACATATTCACAGCACACAGAGGGGAATCCCACATCAGTACAGAGAAAAAAGCATTTGACTTTTAGATTGCAAATTGCATTGCTTTGATCCAGTAAATAATGCATCATAGGTGCTAGCTGCTGTTAGAGCTACAGCATCTCTAGATTATAATAATTCACATTCCTCACCAGGAGCTGTCTATTTTACTAAAAGGCTATAAACAATCAAGGCATGTGGTTACCATCTTTCTGTTTTTCAAATCCTTAGTTATGGTACCAGGTTTTTTTTGTTGTTGTTGTTGTTTGTTTTTTGTTTTGGTGTGTGTGTGTCTAGATACATACTACTGCATTGGTGAGGAGAGGAATCACGATGGGTTCTTAATCATTCCCACTATACTGATTTATGGATCAATATTGGGATTTTGCCAGTTGCCAAGTATATTTGCTCTAGTTACACATTAAGGACCTGGGGAAATAAAGACATAGTGGTTTTGTGTATCTACTTTTCCTACTGTAATTAAAGATTGATTAAAAACTCCTTGGATTGTGTCAAACACAAATTCTATAAGCTTTAGTTGTTTACATGATAAATTTTAAAAAATAATTTTGATGACAGCATATGTGACTTATATTGTGTTGCTATGATAAAACATCACGACTAAGGTAACTTATAGAAGGAAGCATTTATTTTGGCTTCAGTTCAAGAGTGTTAGAGTCCACAATGGTGGACACAGAATTGCAGCAGACAGACATGATGGCAGGAACAAGAAGTTTCTGTCCTGCCCAGTCCTGCAGCTATTCAGTCCCAAAGAAACACACAGAGGCTTATATCAATTATAAACTGTTTGGCCTAGTAGCTCAGGCTTATTATTAGCTAGCTCTTACAACTTAAATTAACCCATAATTCTTGTCTATGTTTAGCCACATGGCTGGGTACCTTTTATTAGTGAGGCATTCTCATCTTGCTTCCTCTGCATCTGGCTGGTAACTGCATCTCTGCCTTTCTCTTCCCAGAATTCTCTTAGTCTGGTTGCCCCAGTTATACTTCCTTCCTGGTTACCGGTCAATCAGTGTTTTATTAAACCAATATGAGTGACAAATCTTTACAGTCTACACAGCATTTACATCTTCAGATTCAAGCACAGAACAGAGGGAGTGAACTGTAAGTGGAGGATTTTAGTCCTCAAAGCCTGCTTCTAGTGGCTACTCCCTCCATCAAGGCCACACCATCAACCTCCCAACAGAACCACAACTGGTGACTAAATCTTCAAATACTCGAAGTGATAGGGAAGATTCTCATTCATGGCACTCCCGCACGCATACAGGGTTTGTGTGTGTGTGCTTGTGTTGAGAGTGTATCCGTTATTTCTGCTGCCCTGACCATATAAGTGAGAGATGAGAGTCCGTCATGGTGGGGAAGCCTTGACAGCGGGCAGAGAGTCCATCATGGTGGGGAAGCCATGACAGCGGGCAGAGAGTCCATCATGGTGGGGAAGCCATGACAGTGGGGGCAGAGAGTCCGTCATGGTGGGGAAGCCTTGACAGCGGGCAGAGAGTCCATCATGGTGGGGAAGCCATGACAGCAGGCAGAGAGTCCATCATGGTGGGGAAGCCATGACAGTGGGCAGAGAGTCCATCATGGTGGGGAAGCCATGACAGTGGGGGCAAAGAGTCCATCATGGTGGGGAAGCCATGACAGTGGGGGCAGAGAGTCCATCATGGTGGGGAAGCCATGACAGCAGGCAGAGAGTCCGTCATGGTGGGGAAGCCATGACAGCGGGAACAGAAAGCTGTCTGGTCACAGTTTTCATCCACACAAAAGAAGTAGGAAAACAGGGCAAGAGGGAGGGAGGGAGGGATGAGTGAGGCTATGAAACCAAAGCCACCGCAGTGATGTACTCCTACAGCAAGGCTTTATAACCTTTCCACAGTGTCACCAAATGAGAATCAAGTGTTCTGATACACGAGTGTTGTGGGGCATTCTCGTGCAGAACACCACTCTGTTGTGTATGTACATGTGTTTGTGCATGAATGTCTTCCACCTGTTCCTCCCACCCCACCTCCCTGGGTTTTNTTTTTTTTGGTTGGTTTGTTTTGTTTTGTTTTTGAGACTGAGCCTCTCAGAGACTTGGAACTTGTCAAGTGTGGTAGGCTGTCCCAGCCATTGGGTCCCATGTTGCCACCTCACCAGTGCTGGGGTTATGTACCCCTACTCCTGGCTTTGTTTTTTATACATGGTTTTGAGATCAAATTCAGCTGTTGGTGCTTGCAAGGTGGGTATTTCACAAACAGCCATTTCCCCAGCTTCCTTTTTTTTTGCTTGCTTTTTTTTTGAAACAGTCTCACTTTTGCTTAGAGCTCACTGATTCGGAAAGAATGGCTGGCCAGAGATCTGCTTGTCTCCAACACAGGTCACCATTACCCTGGGCCTTTATTCATTTATTTATTTATTCATTCATTCATTCATTTATTTATTTGCTTACTTATTTACTTATTTATTCATTTATTTAATCATCTATTTATTTATTTATTTACTTACTCATTTATTTATTTATTTTAGTGAATCTGGGGATCAAACTCAGGTCCTTATCGTTACACAAAGAGCATTATACTGACTAAGCTATCTTCCCGCTTCCCCATTTTCTTTTTTGAAAAGGAAAACTATAGGAGAAAGACCAAAATAAAAACATTAGTATTCACACAAATACCACCTCAAGTGGAAGGTTTAAGAAAGCCAGTCATCTCATGCTCCTTTCTGGGTGTCATAGCAACCACTTGCCTGCTGGATGTTAACTATTGTGAAAATATCTTCAGTGTAGTGGTTTCTACCAGAAGGAGGAGGAGGAAAAGGAAGCCTGAGGGAAATATGCGCAATATAAATATGTACTTGTTTGAAAAATTTTAAAATACAAAACTACAGTGTAGAGGTTCTTAAAAATAGGTACACATGACTGACCTAAATTTAGATTGAGTACAAGATAGAAAGGTCATGTTCGTCTACACTGAAGAACCCATTCAGGCTTTGTTATAACATAGGCAGTGGAACTGGTCTAGGTGGTCTAGTGCGTCATCTGGGGTTTGCAGGAGTGATGTCAGGTGAGTTCCTGGAGGTGGATTCTGATTTTATGTGTAGCGTTCATTCTCAGTCTCATTGGGATGTAGCAGGCTCACTCATTACGTGTCCCCTATGACTGCTGCTTGCCAAGTTGGAGCTGGGTGATTGAACAGACACTGTATAGCCCACGATGTCTTGAACATTTACATCTAATCAGTATGAACAGTTTGCCAGCTCCTGGTTTTGTCGGTTGGATGACAACGCAGGCTCTTCCTGTGATCCACAAGGGGCTCACTGTCACCACGGGGCATGTGGTACTCTTCATGTCGCTGACCACTACTCTTTCCTCTACAGCTGCTCCCTTGTGCCTTTCCAGCTCCAGGGGGCTCTGTGGGGAGCAGGCCTCATTCAGTTGCTGCGCCATTTGCCTGCCCTGTCTTCCTCCATCTCTCTGTCACAGCTCGCTTGCAGTATCTGTTACTAAAGTTCGTACGAGATTATTTGTGTTTCAGCCTCTTGTACTTTCAATTTAGCTGCAGCGTGACAGCTCTTGCAGAGAGGTTTTTGGAAAATAATTCTGTTGGTAGCATATTTGAAGTATCTTAAGGAAGGACTGAGAATTTTCTCTCTCTCTCTCCTAAGTGTATGTTAAAAATCAAGTAATTCGGGGCTCTGGAGATAGCTCAGTGCATAATATAGTTGCCGTACAAGTGTGAAAAAGGATTTTGGATTCCCAGAACCCATGTAGGTCGGGCAGGTGTGGTGGCTACCTCTAACCCCAGCACTTGGGTAGAGTCAGGGAGTCCCTGGGGGCAACCTGGCTAGTTAAGACTAGCTGGAATTGGTGAGTCCAGGGTTCAGAGAGAGACCCTGCCTTAGTAAATAACACGGATAGAAATTAAGGAAGCTACCCAATATCAACCGTGAGCCTCCATATATGTGTTCACATACTTACAGGTGCACGTGTGTATCCACACATATGCAAAAACACACATCCACACATCCGTGGCTCTGTAATCTGAACTAGAGGTTCTTTTCTTGCTGACATAGTTTTGAAAATGGGGTCAGATAGGACCAATATGAGAGAGGTACTCCCTTCCCCTGAGCTGGTCTCTTCCCAAGTCTTTTTTATACACATCCTAAGTCATTGATTTAAGGACTATTGCACTTACTTTCACTAGCATGGCACACCATTCCCACCCCAGCCTTTCAATAAGAAGCAAAGGAGTTACATTGTTGGCATAAAGAATTGAATGAGCAGCAGCTGAGGCTTTCGTTTAGCCTGTTTCTTATCTCCTCTCCTGGATTGGTCCATTCAGCAAGTAAATCAGCCAACGATGTCTACCATGTACTCAACATAAAAGTATGTTGTCTTATTTTAAATTCTTATAAAGTATATAATATTTTCATTTTATGAAAGTTGAAATTTAATGCAAAAGAGATTGAGGCCCTGCCCAGAAGTTAGAGAGTTGCTGGGTGCTCCTAGCTCCTTGTTTGAATTGTGACAGTTAGGTAAGGGACACTCACGCTAGCATAATTTTAATGCCGAAATGCTTTGAAATATTTCACGTTTTTCTGTCATACGAACATTTTTTAGAGCACCCATTGTTACAAAGATCTCTTTTAGAATCCCAAAGGTTAAGTCTTAAAATGCAGCTGTGACCTGTGCATAAGATCAAGAATGTGGGAATGTCTTAAGGCAATGAGTCAGTTGAAGTGGGAAATGTTCTTTGTTAGGCGTAATCAGAAGTGAATAAGCATTTGATACATTGGATGTGTATTGCTTTGATGGGTAAAGGGAAGTCTGGTTGTATATGGGTCCGCTTATTAGCCAGCCAGTGCTTAGTGTAGGATGTGGGCTGATTGTTACGATAACACTGAGCCGGTGTTCTCTAAATTGACTTCTCAGAAGTAATCAGTTACTTGAGGAATACATCTTTGTGGTGAGGACGACGTGGCACTCTTTGGCTCTCCTTCAGACAGAAGGCCAGTGCTAACTAAGCAGGGTGTGCCCGTGTGTGAGGAGCCATCCTCACCTCCGTAATGAGTTTGAAGCCTGTGTGGAATGTGTGAGACTGTCTTAATAAACGCATAAGGAAAAACTAAAACCTAAAATTTCCTTGATCATCTTCCTTAATCCCAGGATTCTCATAGTTAATAGCTAGTTACTGCACAGTTTTCTGTGCACTCTATATATCTCTTAACAGCATACACGCTGAGTACTCCTCCACAAAAGGTTCCATGCGATAATTTTATTGTCCATTTAGTCATTTTGTGCTTCTCTAAATTGCTTCTGTTTGTCTGGTTTGGACTATTTTTATGTTTTAATTAATTTTTCTTTTGGTAATTTTAGATTTATAAATCAAATTTCAGAATAATCAGTTAAAGACCTCATATATAATATTTACTTATTTGCTAATTGTTACTTTACCACTGAATTTTTCTTATGCATATTATTTTTAGGACTGTGTAAATATAAATTGGAGGCATTTTGTCTAGTCAATTATTTAAGTATATTCTGACCACAATACAGTTAAAAAATCAGAAAGTTTGTGATAAAAATGCACTTATCTTCCTTAGTTGTCGGATGGCCAATAAGGCCCTTGATAATTCTTTCTTCCCTGCTCTAGGGTATTAATTAGAACAGGCATTGCTTTCATTTGGCTCTTTTGGGGGACAGAGAGTGCTGGGAATTGGACTTAGGGTCTCACCTATTTGAGGTAGGGACTTCACAACCAAGCTACATCTCTTGCCTCTAGTTCTCATTGTAGTATAAATTAATCTTGAAACAACATTGACCATTTTGCATGTGTGTGTGTGTGTGTGTGTGTGTGTGTGTGTGTGTTCACTCGAGTACTGTCCCTACGGAGGTCAGAAGAGGATGCCAGATCCCCTGGAACTGCAGTTATAGGGCTGTTCTGAGCTGCTCAGTGTAGGTGCTGGAAACCAAAATTAAAGCAGTGTATCAATCAGTGTTCTCTAATACATTCTTAAATGTGTGAATCCATTAGAGTGACTTACATGTTGTGATCCAGGTAGTTCAATAATGGCTGTCTCCCAGTGGAAAGACACGAATCCAGTTGTTTATTCATTAACTGGATGTCTCAGCCTCCCAATCTGGTGCTAGAGTTCTGGAGGAGTCTAGAGAGCTGCTGTCTTCAGCTGACCTAAGAAGTGGGCTCTGATACCAGCGGAGGAATGCCTACGCACCAGGGTAGATGAACTTGACTGTGGGAGTGAAGGCAAACAGGCAAAAAGCAAAAGCTTCCTTCTGTGTCCTTACATGTGGCCACCAGCAGGTGTGGCACAGATTTAGAGTGGATTACCCCACTTCAAATGATCCAAACAAGAAAACCATCACAGGCAGGCCCAGCTGCTTGGGTTTTAGTTGATTCCAGATGTAGTCAAGTTGGCAACCAAGATGAGCCATTAAACCATTGCTTGCTCTTAACCACTGAGCTCTCTCCCTAGCCCTCCCCTGTTATCTTTGACCTTTGAGTTTGTTCCAGCCTGATATGCTGAAAGCTTAGTTTATTTACTGTAGCCTCTTTGTTTTCTAAAGCGCTCAAGGTTATAAATTTTTCTTTAAAAAAAAAACTTTACTTAATTATTGGTGGTGGAGGGTGTGTGTGGAGGTCAGAAAATAGCTCTGTGGGGCTGCTTCTCCCCTTACACCTTCACGTGGGTTCTGGGGATCAAACTCAGGTTGTCAAACTTCTGCAAGCTCCTCTACCCGCTGAGCCATCTGACTGGCCCAACTTTTCTTTAAAAACACTAATTACACTTTGTGTGTGTGTGTGTGTGCGTGCGCGTGTGCATGCTTGTGTGCGTGCATGAACCTGCGTAAGAGGAAAACTTATAGGATTTGGTTCTCTCCTTCGACCATGTCTGTCCTAGGGAATCAAACTTGGTTTGTAAGACTTGGTAACAAGTACCTTCACCTGCTGAGCTGTCTCACTGGCCTCCGACCTTTCATGATATATTCCTGTGCCACATTGTCCAGGAGTGCCTACAGTAAGATTTGGGATGGAAGGAGATGCTAAATGGGAACCTTTTTAAGTAAACCATCTATTACTAGGAAACTGGCAAGAAAAAGTTGAGTGATATTTTAAGGATGTCAAAATCAGTCATTAAAAAATAGTTCTAGGCCAGAAGATGGCTTAGTGGGTAAATTCTTGTTGTGCAAGCATGAAGACAGGAGTTCGTATCCCCAGCCCCCATATAAAAGCCGGGTATAGGGCTGTGTGTTCCTGTAACCCAAGTGCTGGGAGGATGGAGGAAGGTAGGTCCTAGGAGCTTACTTACCAGCCGATATAGTGAAACAGTGAGCCCCAGATTCAGTGAGGGGCCCTGTCACATGGTGGTGCATGGCTTTAATGGCAGTATTCAGGAGGATGAGGCGGGTGGATCTCTAGTATCTAGTATGACACTAGCCTTGTGGACATAGAGAGTTCTAGATCAGCCAAGATTATATAGCACTCTGCCTACAAAACCTAAAAGACAGAGAGATCAACCTAGGAAGATACCCTGAGTCAACCCCTGGCTTACACGTGTGTGTTCATAAGCAAGTACACTATCAGCCATGTATATAGATAGTGTGCTTTCTCTCACTTTTCTCCTCCACCCACCTTTTCTTCTTCTTCTTCTCCTCCTCCTCCTCCCCCTCCTTCTTTTAAAAGAAAAACATCCTGTTTTTGGGTTAGACAACTCAGTGGGTAAAGTGCTTGCTGTACAAGCGTGTAGACCTCACTCTGGATCTCCACACCCAAATGAAAGCCAAGCAAAGCAGCACAAGCCTGTAAGGCCAGCACTGGGGTCTGGAGACCGCAGGTCTGGGGGCTCACTAGCCAGTCTAACTGCAGAGCAGGCTTCAGGTACAGGAGAGTCCCTGTTTCAGAAATAATGCCGAGACATGATCAAGGAGAGCTGCTCTGACATCACCATCAGGCCTCCATGTGCCGGCACAGGAGAATCACCCCTCAACGTGCCCACATATACATGGACCCACATTCACCCACCCCACCACACCCCACACAGTACAGCCACTGACGGAAAAAAGAATACTGTTTAAATTATCATGATTATCTCACTCATGAAAATAATTTGTTAGAATTTACAAATTTGGTTTATTTCTCTAATATAATGAGTCCTGGGAGCTTTCTTGTAAATACACAGCTATCTCGGAGCATGTTTGTACTCTGTCATTTCAGGAGCAGTGACAGTGGCATGGAATAACCCCCTGTCCAGCTGGCTGAGTGCTATGCTCCACTGCTTTGGAGGAGGAATTTTATCCTGTATACTGCTTGCAGAGCCTCCACTGAAATTTCTTACAAACCACACTAATATTTTATTGGCTTCTTCTATCTGGTAAGTTGCCCTCATGTTGCACTATGAGGTGTTTTAAGAATTCTTTTATAGATTGTAATAAATGGCTCCTTTTCCTTTAAAGTTTTTTGATGTCCTTAATGCGTGTGCAGTGAATGAACCCAAATGGTGCCGAAGGTTTTGAGTGCAAAGTCTATCTCTTGCCCTTTCTCCCTTGTCTTCTCCCAGTGACACTTGTTCTTTCAGTTTTTTTATGGGAACATTTTAACACAAGAAGAGAATATCAAATATTGGTCCAGATATTTTATTTTGTGAAGCAAACTTTAACATTTAGCACTGACATGATAAAAAAAGCATACATATGAAAAACTGAACAAAAAGTCTAAGTGATGGGCTGGAGAGATGGCTCAGTGGTTAAGAGCACTGGCTGCTCTTCCAGAG
>LOJH01010759.1:27781-40434 GCA_001685095.1 Ellobius talpinus
ACACACACACACACACACACACACACACACACATATATATATATATATATGTCTCTCTGCTTGAGACAGCAGCGCTAACCTTAGATCACAGTGACACAGGTGGTTGTCATGCTGGGGAGAGAGAATGCTGCTGTCTCAGATCTCAATACACAAAAGACAACTTTTTCTTCCTCTCAAGAATTCTATTTTGGTAATCTTGGGTTTGAAACCAGCTTCCCCTGCCATGTGTTTTCTTAAGAAAACTGGTTACATATCTTTGTTTGTGTGTTTCTTTTTAGGGGCAGGTGGTGCTGTTGTCACGTCTTGTGAACAGCTGTTGAAAGGAGATTGGAAGCCAGCAGGGGATGAGTGGCTGAAGATGTCCTTGTAAGTGTTTATATTTTGCTGAGATCTGGGCCAAAAGAGCATTTTTGGAACTGTGTATGTGCCTGAAATGTACCTGAGACACAAATGGCAATCACAATGGGAAGAAAACTAGCAGATTCCGTCTAAGAGTTTACTTTCCCAGATGAGATCTTAAAATAACATCACTTTTCTGTGGATTCCCCTCCTTCATAAAAAAGCTTGGAGGCTGGAGAGCTGGCTCAGTGGTTAAGAACACTTGCTGCTCTTACAGAGGACCCAGGTTTAGTTCCTGGCACCCATGTGACATCTCAAACATTTTGTAACTCCAGTTACAGTGGGTCTGATGTTCTCTTTTGGCCTCTGTGGGCACCAGGCACACATGTGGTACACAGTATATACATGCATGCAAAGCGCTCATACACATAGAAAAAACAACAGAGAAGTCTACTTAGACACACCATGTGAACTTGTTCTCCTTCCTGTGCAGATCCTAGCTTTTCATGGATGATATGTGTAGGTATGAGTAGGGAATAAGTCCCGAAACTAGGAAGGGGACCGAAAAAGGGGGAAAGTAGTTTGGAGGAAGGAGTGGGGAGCATGATAGGCCGGGCTCACAGGCTGCAGTTGAAGTACAGAAGCCAGAGCTATGCTGTATAAAATTAGAACATGGCGCCTGCAGCCCTAGCCCTGGAATCCCAGTGGAACTTGATCTGCTGGATTTTACAATGTTCTGGTGCCAGGGCTGTCTCCTTTCCTGTTGGACGAGGAGTGCCTGTCGTTGTCAGCCACAATCTGATCCACGGTTGTGCTATGGACGGAGAAACAATAGAATTTTCCAGTGCGTCCCAATCTTCATAGCAAATCTAATACTTTGATATAATCTTCCTTAAATCCTCCCCAGTGTCATTTCCAAGTTACCTACAAACCACTTATTTTTTAGAGTCGCTCTTTAAGAAAATATCATCTATAGTGGTCAGTGTGTATTTCAAAGCCCTTTCCTTAATGAGCTACTTTAGCACAGGAACCAAATGATTAGAGAAACAAAATAACATCAAGAGAAATCTAATTCCATGTGTATGTGGGGTCATATGTATGTATATGTGTATGTGTGTTCACATGTGTGGGCATGTTTGTGCCCAGGGCTGATGTCATGTTTTCACTGGCATGTCTCCACCTCGCATATCGAGGTGAGGTCTTTCATGCATATGGAGCTCACTGTTTCAGGAATCCTGAGTGGCCAACCTGCTCTGGGGATTTCCATGTCTGCCTCCTGTGCACTGGGACTGCTGGGGGGCTTCAGGTTCTAGGGACCCAATGTGGCCTCCACACTGTATGGCAAGCACTTTACCCATTGAGCCATCTCCATAGCCCCTCATTTGCTTTTTATTTTATGCTTTGAAATGTTCAATTTTATGTATATGTTATAACATAGTTACACATATATAAACTAGAAAATATATTAATAATTGTCTTAAAATATTAAAAAATAGGAATATGCAATAAAAGTTGAGGAATGACTATTGTAATACATGATTGTTATTCAGTTAGAGTGTTATGTGAAGTCTGCATCTTATACTGCTTTGAACCCAGTCCTTAGTTTATAATACTAAAATAACCTTTAAAAAACAAACTGGCTTATAAAAATCTTTTGTCATTGTTGTAGTGCAGCATTCTCATAGTTTATAGTTTATCAGAGATCTTTACTGGGATACCTTAAGTACATGATAAGTGTGTAAGATAAGTGTGTAATTCTCCTGACTTGGTAGGTTAGCAGTATAATGGTTTCATTTTTCAGCATTAATACTTAAGATATTGGCTAAGACTGACCTGCTGTGCTCAGGGTAGCAAAGTGATAGATTTGAGCTGGCTCACAACATCTCACTGTGTAGCCTAGGCTGGCCTTGAACTGTTTTTGCCTCTCAAGTACTGAGATTAAAGGTGTGTGCCTAAAGGTGTGAGCTGGCCGGGCTCACACTGCTTTCCGAGAGTGAGTGCGTGTGTCTCACTGCCGTGTCTACAGCATCCTGATGCTGTCAGTGGTGGTGTTCACATCATACAACAAGAGAGGCTTTCCCCCACTTCCCTCATCTGTCTTTGGGAGCTTGTTTAAAATGGATGGGTTTTCAGGATTAATTCTAGATTTGTGATGGGGCAGGAAACCTTCAAGTCTTTAAAAAGAATGTTAGATGGACAGATATGTTTCTGAAATACTGCACTGTGGAAACATATGGACATTTTAAAAAGGCCTTGGGCCTGAAGGGTGCTTGTCTCAGTTAGGGTTACCATTGCTGGTAAACCCGATGACCAAGGAAAGCTGGGGAGGAAAGGGTTTATTTGACTTACACTTCCACAGTAATGTTCATCATCAAAGGAAGTCAGGACAGGGACTCATCAGAGCAGGAATGTGAAGGCAGGAGCTGATGCAGAGGCTGTGCAGGGGAGCTGCTTACTGGCTTGCTTTCCCTGGCTTGTTCAGCTTGTTTTCTTATAGAACCCAGGACTCCCAGCCCCTGAGTGGGATCACCCACAGACCCACCGAGGTCTGAGCCTTCCTCCATCCATCACTAATTGAGGAAATGCCCTCCAGCTGGATCTCAAGGAGGCATTTTCTCAGTTGAGGTCCCTTCCTTTCAGGTAGCTCTAGCTTGTATCAAGACATAGGGCAGGCCAGCATAGTGCTCAGAGGGGCTGAGTTTGGTTCCCAGCACCCACGTGAAGCAGCTCGCAAGTGCCTGCAATTCTAATCCGATGTCCTCTTCTGACCTCTGCAAGTGTGTACACACACACACACACACACACACACACACACAGTCTGTAAACAAACTCTTAATTATGCTACGAGAAAAGGTTTATATAACTCAATATTTCTGAAACTTTAAAACACAGCTCATTCTGTGTTAGCATCTGTTAACTGTCCATTAATGATGTTTACAGTGCATTCTGAGAAAATTGTAGACACAGTATGTTTATCGCTGACCTCAAATGTCATTTCCTTTCAGCCCTTCCAAGGTGACGCTGCTGGGTTCAGTCCTGTTCACGCTACAGCACACCCAGTACCTGGCAATGTCAAAGCACGACCTCATGTTCCTGTACACCATCTTTCTCCTGACAGTGAAGGTGAGGAGGCTCCCGGGCACCAGTTTGCATCATGAACCCGTAGACGCCTTTCCCTTGGTGGGGTCCTTCAGGCTAAGCTAGTACCAAGAACACTTGTTTTTTTACTGTTGAATGCAAAAAGATACATTTGGGAGTTTGCTCCATGCATCAGAATTTTTGGAAGCTCCTCTGCAGTTCTCCATTTGCCCTCGGGAGATGTTTGCAGTTGGATAGGACAGGCAGGTGGTTTATTGGAAGCCAGAGAGTAGTGGAGGTAGGGAGGAAATCAGAGGGGTACAGGTGGGCCTGCCTTGTTTGTAAAATTGGGGTATGGTTTAAGTTGATACTACTTTTTGTTTTTGTGAAAAATAAGTATGTCTGAAGTTTGGAGGTCGGGGAGTCATGTGTATTTACAACTAAGCTTGCTCATTCTAGTTTGAATATATAAAAGCTAATTTTTTCCTACCTCCATCTATGGTTCTCTTCTTTCTTGAGAGAAATATGTGAAATACCTCCCTTTCCCTCCTTTCCTTCTTCCATCTCTCCTCTGCAATTTCCTTGTCTTCTTTTTGCTGAGAACTCAGGCAAGCCAAATGCTCGTCCATGGTCAGCCACTTTCCCCAACAGGGAAATCACATATTTTTCTTTCAGATACTTTGTGATTGATAAGACCGAGCCACAGGGAGAGCAGTTAAATGGGAAGATCGTCCTCGGAGGGGAAAGCCCTCAAGCACTATAGGTACAAAGACTGTAGAAATGGAGGCTTTGCAAGTTTGAACAAGTCTGTGTTTCTTGAACTAGGCTTACACATGTCCCAAGGGATATGTGGCTTCTGGCATTTTCTGTATAAAGTCATATTGTAAGTGTGATCTGTTTTCTACCATTAATGATGATCTCAGTGGTAATTAATTTTAAACATGTTAAATAGGAATGCATTATTGGGTAAAATTCACATAGGCTCAAAATTTTCTTATTATTTTATGTGTATGTGTTTGCCTGCATATATGTTTGTGCACCATGTATGTGTCTGGTGCCCGATGAGGCCATAAGAGGGTGTCAGATTGCCCAGAACTGGAGTTACAGACAGTTGTGATCTGCCATGTGGGTGCTGGGAATTAAACCCAGGCCATCTCTCCAGCCCCCTGACACAAGATAATTTTTAAAATAAAACTTTTGTCTGTTTTGAGCTAGGTCAAATTTGTATCCCTTCTCCATCAGAGAATACTTGGAAGAACTTTGAGAAATGTGGATTGCTTATCGGCCGCTTGCTAGAAGAAGCTGCAGTGTAACAGTCCCTGTCAGACAGAGCAAGGGACTGACCGATAGATAACGTTAAACCTGTAAGGAAGCTCAGGGTTTTTTAATTAAGCCATGTATGATGGCCTTGGTGGAAGTGGTTTCAAAGATTGGCAGAACTGTAAAACGAGCTTAATTAACGGAGGTAAATAAAAGGAAGTGAAGATGAGGAGTATAAAGTTTAAAGGGACATGGGGGAGTGTAAACGGGAGCCCTCCTGGGAGAGCAGTTTGGCAACAGCGAACATGGCAGGCTCAGCTCTCCTGTGGCCTGCTAATTCCACTGTAGGGACAGCCAACAGTCCCAGGTGTGCAGACACCAGCTTTATCAAGGTCACTTAAATGACCACGTAACAAAGTACTGATTAATGTTTATTTACAAAATAATTACAAATGAGCACTTCAATTTTTTTTAAATTAGCTTTGTAGGAGTCTAATTTATATGTAGTAAGGTCTATTCAGTTCAGGGAGTACAGCTCACAGTGGCCTGCAATTTCAGTCCCAGGAGACTTGTGCCCTCTTCTGGCCTCCTCAGGCACCAAGCATACACATGGTGTGCAGACACACATGCAGACAAAGCATCTGTGTACATAAATAAACTAAGATAAATAAATTTAATTTTTTAAAAAAGAGATTATGGGAGCCTTAGCAGTGGCTGCCCCACTGAGGACATGTCTCTCCCTCTCCAGCACCCACGACCTACCTATAAATCCTCAGGGGGCGGTGGGGCATCAGGAACGCCTGCCTCCTTCATGGCAGGATGTTGGCAGGTCCAGCCTGACCCAAATCTTCCGCAAGACTGCCACAGCTGTGCCACAGCTGGAAGTCACATTCCACACCACCGCCCCACTGCTCTGGTTCTTAACCTCTTCCTGACATTTCTTCCCCGATGTCTCCCCAAGTCTTGGAGGAAGATAGATGTCCCAAGTTTTGCTTTTGGTAAGATTTGCCATTTTTGCTACATTGATCCTACCTATCTATGAGCATGCCAAATCTGTCCATCTTCTGATGCCTTCTCCATTTTCTTTCTTCAAAGACTCGAAGTTCTTGTCATACAGGTCTTTCTCTTGCTTGTTTAGAGTCACACCAAGATATTTTTATATTATTTGTGGCTATTGTAAAGGGTGGTGTTTCTCTGATTTCTTTCTTAGCCAATTTATCATTTGTATATAAGAGGGCCATTGATTCTTTTTGAGTAAATTTTATATTCAGCCACGTCACTGAAGTTCCCTAGTAGAATTTTTGGGGTCACTCATGTATACTATCATATCACCTGCAAATAACAACACTTTGACTTCTTCCTTTCCAATTTGTATCCCCTTGATCTCCTTCAGTTGTCTTACTGCTCTAAGTAGAACTTCAAGAACTATGTTGAATAGTCTTGTTCCTAATTTTAGTGGAATTGCCTTAAGTTTCTCTCCATTTAATTTGATGTTTGCTATTTGTTAGCAATGTGCCTTCTATCCCTGATCTCTCCAAGACTTTTATTATGAAGGGGTATTGGATTTTGTCAGAGACTTTTTCAGCATCTAATAAGATGATCATGTGGTTGCTTTTCTTTCAGTTTATTTATATGGTAGGTAGATCATATCTCCTCTGGGATGAAGCCTACTTCATCATGGCAGATGATCTTTTTGATGTGTTCTTGGGCTTGGTTTGTGAGTTGGGCTTTTGTTGTTGTTTGCATCAATGCTCATGAGAGAAACTGGTCTGTAATTTTCTTTTCTTGCTAAGTCTTTGTGTAGTTTGGGTATCTGGGTGATTGTGGTCTCATAAAATGAATTTGGCAATGTTCCTTCTGTTTCTATTTTGTGTAATAATTTGAGAAGTATTGGTATTAGCTTTTGTTTAAAAGTCTGGTAGAATTCTGCACTAAAACCATCTGGCCCTGGGCTTTTTTTGTGTGTGTGTGAGTCTTTAATGACTGCTTTTATTTCCTTGGGAGTTATAGATCTATTTAAATTGTTTATCTGATCTTGATTTAACCATGGTAAGTTGTATCTATTGAGAAAATTGTCCATTTCTTTTAGATTTTTCCAATTTTGTGGAATGCAGGGTTTTGAAGTATGACCTAATGATTCTATCTGTTGTTATGCCCCCTTTTCATTTATGATTTTGTTATTTTGGATATACTCATTCTGTAACTTCCAGGCCCCTATATTATGTCACATTCAATGAGACTTTATTCTTGATTTCATACCTCAAGAAATGGATTGTGTATGGACCTGTTTTAGGAATGTGATCTCAGAAGTTTCTGGTTTGATCTCTCTCTGTGATCTGAAAGAACTGACTGTTAGACTATATGTTGGGCCCCAGAGTTTTCCCAGCAGATCCATTTTAGGACCAGCCTAATTCAAATGTGGACATTTCTGGGTAGTATGATTTGCTAGGTAAAGGATTGGAATTACTCTTTGGTCCACATTCCATTCTCTGCGTTCTGCATGCACATTATTGAAACAGAAGAGATGGGTGGAGAGAAGCCTCTGTAACCTCTCTTAGGAATTGGTCTGTATCCCCTGAGTCTGTGACTGTTGACAATAGTGTGCTGTTGAGTAGGGATTGAACCCAAATCTGTATCGCATCCTGCTCCTCACTTAACTAGCCTTTCAGTGTGGGTCAAGTCAGCTGCCTGTCAGAGCTGGGACTCTGCTTCCCTCTACAGTAACTGCTGTATTAAACTGAATGTGCAGATAAGTATAAAGTATTTGCCACAGTTTTGACTCAAGCCAGATGTATAGTAGCAGTATTGGTTGCTGGTGTAGACTGTCGAGAACATTCTCTCTCTTTCTTTCTCTCTTTGCCTCCCTCCCTCCTTCCCTCTTTCTTTCTTTCTTTAGCAATGGTTATACTTCATTTGGTGTACAAGGTACATCAAAATGTACTTGGTATTACTTTTGATGATTAATATTCTTTAAATTCATAGTAATCAGAGATTTTTCCAGAATTGAGTTTATTTTGTTTCCTGTAGATTAAAAAAAATACATTTTACTCCATTATTTATTTTTCTGTCTTAGTTTTGAGAAACACAAAGTGTTTGTACTGAGACTCAAAGTTCATTTTTCCCCTAGGTAAGAATGATGATAACAAAGAACATCCCCGTGACTTTTGCTCCCATCGAGGACACCTTGGGCCGGGTGCTGTTTGGCTGGCAGCAGCAGTTTTCATGGGGTGAAAAGAAACCGGATGTGAAGCCGTCTTTCCATGGCACCGCCTCATCAGTGTCCAAGCCCACTACAGAGGAGCCGGATGCTGCTAAGAGGCATGCCAAGAAAGAAGACTGACGACCTGACCTGTGCTTAGGAGGCAGAAAGGGAGAGGTACTTTTCTATTAGCGTGTGGCCAGATTTCTGTGTCAGTGACGCGAAGTAAGCTTATCTGTAAGGAGAGATGAGACAACAAGGAAGAAATGCTTTGTGTCAGGGACACCGATCTGCTGATTGTAACTCTTGGGGTCACGAGTGTATCATGTGAATTTATTTTTCTGATATAAGAGATTCTCCTAATTATTTGAACAGTTTTGTATTGATAAAAGGATAATTTTTTAAATGTCAGAAAAAGTTCACTTGTTACTGCAAAATTCTAAGGCTTTCACACTTATAAAATTCAGTATATTTTTATTTTTTGAATGATTCTAATTGTGTTTTAATTCTGCAGAAGTAAACCTTTACTTCATATTTATAGTGAAATTCCTGTATATAGAAGACAGTTCCTATTTAATTTTGAACATGGAGAATTTTCCTAAATAATTTTTAACTGAAAATAACCTGATAGTGTATATTTGGTGTATAAATTTGTTTTTATATTTCTTGCCCACATTAAAGATACTTGAAATTTAATTTATTTTAGTTTCAGGTGTTATTTTTCAGTGAGACCACACTGTTAATTTGAGTCTCCGTTTGAAGTTTTTCTTAGGCTCTTGTTTTAAAAATGACTTTCTCCTCAGAAAAGCAGGGTTACAATTTGTGTGTATCTTTTTCTTTTTGCAACGACAGTCTCACTCTGTAGCCCAGGCTGGCCTCTTATCTCCTCCTACCTCGGCCTCCCAAATGCTGGACTATGGGCACGGGCCACGATGCCAGGCTAGTGGTGAGGTTTTTCTTGTTACTTATCCTGTGCTTTATCGTGTATTTGGAACCTGGGCTGTCTCTGTCCTTACCTTGTTTCCACAGCTGGAGAGAGTCCCCGTGTCACATGTTCCTCCTGTCTCAGTTGTGAATGTGCTGGTGCGTGTCTCAGAGACTCAACAAAAATAGTGTCTCGTCCGTACCTCTCCTCCAGTGTGCACCGCTTCGGGGCATTCTTCGACTGTCTCTTGTGAGTTCGCACATGGGTGTCTTTGTGTAATAGATTTGTACACGTGTCGCAAGTTTTATCTTCACTGAACACCGCTTTCTGTTGAGACTTCTCAGCCTCATGAGAACTGCCTTCACACATTTGCTCTCAGTCACGGAGCCTAACCTTGCGCGGTAACGCTGCTCCAGTGGGGTAATACAGCATTAAGTCTGGTTTCTCGTTGGCAAAGTAAACAGCAGACAAGAAAACGTACCGCATTATAGATTTATTTGCTTTATTTGGTGTTAAAAGTCTGGTTATAATATTCAAATTCTGTGGTATGACTTTTTATACCAAGACCGGTACCTGCCCCCTCTATTAGGTATTATTTGTGTTGGCTAAGAAGCGCTTCAGTGACGTTCAAGATGTGAAGTTTTCCTTTTTAGTTTTTAACAAATATACACACCATCAGGTTCTATACTTTAACTTGCTTAGGAAGAAGATTTTGTGTGGAATACTTTTGATAACCTTGGTATTAGAAAATGCTTATTTTTACTATTGTGACAGAGAGCACTAAATTGAACTCTGTATTATATATTTGATAATCTGTAGTCAAAGACTTTGTAAAATGAACTTGTTAATATTGGTCCGTCCTGAAGTTTGAATTTAGCTGTGGTTAAAACAGTAATGTTTTACATTGTGTTCAAAACAAATTCATTAAAATAAGTACTTTAACACCAGCAGAGCCTTCCTCGTTTTTCCTTGGTATTGTTGTGAGGAAGGAACTCAGAGTCCGGTGTTGTTTGGCTCTGTAGTACACTTAGTGACCCTAGTCCGGAGGGGACATTGCTACAGACTATCCTAGATTCCCTTAGCTCTTCGCTCCACTGGAGATGTGGATTAGGCGTGGACCTGCCCACCCCGAATCTGCTCAGGTGACTGTTGCCGACCCAGGAAGCATGACTGCCAATCACAGGCCCAGTCAGAGGTGACCCCAAATGATGGCAGCATCTGGTAGGCCTTAAAATAAAAAGTCAAGAGACGCTAGGAACGCTACAAGAGTGTGTGCCCCTGACTGCCGTGATCCAGCCTCCAGCAGAATGTGCCAAAATAGCCTCAGACTGAGCCACCAGATTCTTCATTCTTCCTTGCTGACAGAGTTTCTAGTAAGGGAGAGAGAGCAGATATGTGGGGTAGGTGGATTTCAGTGGGAGCCCTGACCAATGTCATTCCAGCGGTCATAACCTGAAAAGAGGTGAGGGAAGTGAAGTGGGGAGACACTTGTGTGAGAAGCTTTTGTCTGTTTCAGCACAACAAAAATACTTAATGAAAAAATGAAAAAGTCTGCTTTAAACAGAAGTTGTTTGCTGTTGAGAAGAATGTTGGGAACTGAATCATACGTTTAAAAACGTTTTGGGAAGAGGGGGCAGAAAGATTCTAAGAGTCAGATGGGATGGACCACACCAAGGAAACTGTCTTCCAGACAGAGCAGGACAGACACACAAGTGAATTCAGAGACTGGGAGCATGCAGAGGGCCTGCGCAGCTCAATGCCACATGGAGTCCGAGTGCTGAGAGGGAAGGAGACTGAAGGCTTCAGTCCCAACCCAGAAGCGATGTCCATCTGACAACCACTTGCAAAAGAAAACTTAGTTTTTGCCAGTGGAGTCTCACTGGATATATAAATCATGTTTATTAAGGGCACACCCCATGCCTAAAGTAAACGGCCAATACAAACAAACTCAATGCTATTATGGGAAATTTTATTTTATTTTATCTCATATTGTTTGCCCTACCTCCCCCCCCTTTTTTTGCCTTACTGGTCTTTTGTTTGTTTATTATGGTTTCTGATTTTGTGTTTTAAAGATTGTGTGTGTGTGTTTCTTGTGTTTTTTCTTTTATTTTTTTCTGGTTTTTTTTGCCTATTTGTTTTCTAAACACAAAGAAGACACACTGGAAGAGTGGTGATGTAGAGAGGATCTGGGAGGTGAGGGAGAGGAAACTGTTCAGAATTTCTTACACGAAAAAAACCTCATTTTCAATAAAAGTGCTCTCCTTCCCCCCGACACAGAGTCCTGTATGGTGTTTGCCCCAGGTCTAAATCACATTTTGGTCATGTTTGTTTGCTCATTCAGCAAATATTAAATGCCAATTTAGGTCAAGACTCCTAGATCCGGAAGATACAGAGCACAAGAACGTCTGCTGCTGTGGAGTTTACGTTCCAGCCATCAAGAGTGGAAACGTGTTCCTGCAGGGAAACAATCCGAATGGATGCTAAGCAAGGCTTAGAAAGTGAGAGTCAGCGTGTCTGCTAGATTGAAGCTCTTAGTTCTGCTTCATGACAGATTTGAGGGTACTATGGAGATGTTTCTTCATTAACTTGATTTACTGAATTTATTTTTCTTAATAAGACAATTCCACCATCATTTAAAATAGCTGATGCTTTTTTTTTCTTTTTCTTTTTTTAAAAGTAAGTATTTCCTAATCCAGGCTGGCCTGGAACTTGTGATGTAGTGCAGACTGTCCTTAACTCCGGATCCCCCCTTCCTTGTCTGTGGTGCACCGTGGCAGCAGGATGTGCAACTGTGCTTAGCTAACACAACTTATTCTTACTGTCCATTTTTAAAACAAAACTTGCATACAATAAAATGCACAACTTGTAAGCACCCCCACACTGGGCTTCTCCTGGAGTCTGTGCGGGTGTGCGTGAAAGGGCAGGAGTCAGTGTTGGTTGGGGGTCTTCCTCAGTTGTTTTCTGCCTTATTTTATTCAGTGTGTGCATGTGTGGACACGTGACTGCCATGGCCTGTGTATGAAGGGCAGAGCACAGCTTCCAGGAGTCTGCTCTCTCCTACCATGTTGGTGACCGGGACTGAGCGCAGGTTCAGCCTTGGCAGTCAGTGCCTTTACCCCTGAGCTGCCCTGCTGCCCTAGTCCCCATTTTGACATAGAGTCTCTCACTTAACCTGGACCTCACTGGTGTCTCCAACTGTCCAGCGAGCCCCAGGGCTTCTCCTGTGGTCCTTGTGTGGACATGGCACTCTTTGCACAAGTGTTGGGGATCCAGAGTTTGGTTCTTACAGCCAACACTATACCAGTCAAGCCGTCTCCCCAGCCTCTTGAACTAAGTTAATGTACTCAGGAGTAATGGCTATGTACTCCTAACCAGAAAATGAGTATTACAAGGACCTCAGGGAATCCATATCTGGTGCTACACTCTGTTGGACATAATATAAATGAAATGTGCTAGGTTCTCTTTCATGTGGCTTTCTTAAAAACAACATGTTTTTAGATGGTTGTGTTGCATGGAGGAGCTGCTTGTTTGTCCCAGCCACCCAGAAACGAAATAATCACACAGAAATTATATTCATTAAATCACTTCTTGACCCATTAGCTCTAGCTTCTTATTGGCTGACTCTTACATCTTAGTTTAACCCATCTCCATTAATCTGTGCATCACCACGAGGTCATAGCCTACCAGGAAAGTTTCAGCAAGTCTATCTCTGGTGGTGGATCCGTGGCGTCCCCCTGACTCCACCTTCTTCCTCCCAGCATTCAGTTCCATCTTCCATGCCTACCTAAGTTCTGCCCCATCAACAGGCCAAGGCAGTTTATTTATTAATGGTAATCACAGCACACAGAGGGG
>LOJH01010760.1:7357-27124 GCA_001685095.1 Ellobius talpinus
AAGCAAGCAAGCAAGCAAGCAAGCAAGCAAGCAAGCAAGCAAGCAAGCCAGCAAGCCAGCAAGACAGCAAACAAACAAAAACAAGAACAAAAAACCCCAGTAAACCAAAACAGAACAAAAACCACACCAGGAACAGAAAAATCTCTGCTTCTCCTTCTCTCCTTCCTCTCCATCACCTCTTCACCCGTCCTGATGTCACTGGAGGCTTTGGTGTATCATATAGTATACCCCTTTGTCAATCAGATTGACTGACCACTGTTCATTGCAGTGAGTCACTAGACTGGTTCAGGGCCTCTGGTTTTTGGTCCACCATCCTCACTGGGTCTCACCAGAGCTCCTGTGGTGTATCCTGTGGCTGTCCTGAGTCTTGGAGGCTTTGTGGGTATGGTTCCACAGGACCAGTCCCTTCACAACTCCAGCAGGTCCCAGATGGGTTAGATGCTAGGGTGGGTCAACCCAAGGCCAAGATGTGGGCCTGATTGTTAGCCAGGCAGGTCAGACTGAGTCACTGGGGCCACATGCATCATTTGGGTGGGCAGAGAGCTCCCCTACATGCATGCCTGGACCCCTGTTCTTTTTCCTACTTTCTTAGGGAACCTTACCAGGATTTCACTTGCTCCTTATTATTTCCTTACCTGGCTTTTGAGCAGGTTGTTTGTCAAGGTTGGAAGAGGGTAGAAAAAAATGATGAGAATAGAATCTGGGAAAGAGCAGTAGCTAGGCAGCTGCTATGGGGTAAGAATTCAGTTGTTTCTCAGCTGCCATTCCCTGCTGAGGGTTTTATGGTTGCAGTTTTTGCTCCTGTCTCATGGAAGTCACAGGGCTATGGTATATCCATCTTTATTCATTTCTTGGTTGGCTGGTCTCCACATCAGCCCCTCTTCCTAACGTCCTCTCTGAGCCCTTGCCTAGGTGATAGATCCTGTGGATCTTAAATTTACTTTAATTGTCTTTATTTGTATTTATATGTCTGGTGTATAGATGTGTTCATGTGTTTGTGTGTGTACACATGTGGGTGAGGCTGGAAACATGTATGCGTATAAACATTTGAGTGGAGCCAGAGTTGGATGCTGGGTGTCTTACTCTCTCAGGGTCTCTGACTGAACCTGGAGGTCACAGGTTTGACAGAAGCAGCTAGCCAGCTTCATAAGCAGGGCTTCTCCAGTTTCTGCCTCCCCCATTTTCGGGAGACAGACAAGCGCTGCTATGCTTTGCTTCTCATGTGGATTCCGGTGATCCAAGCTCAGCTCCTCATGCCCTTTTCCTTTTGTTTTTGTCTTGACTTTTCTTTTTTTATGAAAAGTGCTTTGCCAACAGGAAATTCCCAACTCCTCCCCCATTTTATCTTAGTTTTTTGTATCTCTTTTCCAAATGAAGTATTAATCAGATTTTTCCATACCTGCGATAGCTGCCTGAGAAACCTGCTTAAGAGGAAAAGTGTTCATTTTTTTCGCATTGTTTCAGAATTTTTAGCTAAGAGTCAGTCTCCTCCATTGCTGTGGGCCTGAGGCAAGGCTGAAGATTGTGCTCAGGAGCACATGGTGGAGCAGAAGCTTAGCTCTTTGATAACAGGAAAGAGGAAGAGGAAGAAGAAAGGGACCAGAACAGCAGAGACCCTTCAAAGATGCTTCAGGCATTTTCCTCCCTCTAGTCAGGCCCTGCCCTGCAGAGTAACTCCACCTTGATCACATTCATGTTATGTGGCTCCATCAAGGGGGTATCCTAGGTCAAAGGCTCAAGACTCAACAACCTTCCAAAACCTCACAACTGTTAATGGACACACATGCATACACACATGTTCACATAAGCAAAGGCAGACAGACACCACATGCACATGTGTGTATGTATATATGCAGACCCTTTGGGACATTGAATATCCAAACCATATAATTTAGAAAACTTACTAGCTTCATTTCTTCTGCTGTGATAAAATATCCTGGAATCAAGCAGCTTTGGAGAGACAGGAATTTATTTCACTTTCGTCTTAGACGATCACTGTGAAGAAGTCAAGGCTTTGAAAGTCTAGTCACATTACATGCATGGTCAAGGACAGACAGAAAGGAATGCATGCCTGCTAACTGGTGGTTGTGTTTGTGCTCAGCGCACTTTCTCCACTCTTACACAGTTCAGGAACCTGTGCTTAGGGAATGGTGCCACCTGCAGTGGCCTGGGCCCTTCCAAATCAATGAACTTAACCGCAACAGATCACAACAGGCCAACCCAAAGGAAACGATCCCTCGCTGAGACTTTTCCAAGGTAATTCTAAGTTGTGTCAAGTTAGCAATCTTTTCCAGAGCTAATGTTACATAATAGGTCTTATTGTGGTCTTCTATTTCTTATGAAGGACTTTTAGTATCCTTTCCATATCAAAAAGGAAAATACCATGGTCATTGGATAATCCTTTCCTTGGCTTGTGTTGTCTTTTCCCTTCCATAGACTTTTACATGGCATTAAAGTCTCAACTGAAGCATTACTTTCTCAAGGATATTTATTCCTCTAGAATATCACCCATGTTGATATCCCCATTTCACTTCCTATCATATTATGTTTGATTTCCTTCATAGTGCTTAGCAGCTTCAGACAGAATTCTGCATACATGTTTACTCCTTGAATTTAAGGCACTTCTATTCTTGAACACTTGTTAGCATTATAGAGACAATAAAGCGCTTTTGGAGAGAATGAAATGATGAGTGAGTAGTTCTCATATTAATAAGAGAAAAAATGTGACTGGGGTGGCTGCTTAGTTGGTAAAATACTTGTCTTGAAAACACAAAGACATGAGTTTTAAACCCCTAGATTCCACATAAGAAGAAAAGTAGTGATATGTGTGCAAACTAAGAAGGGAAGGCAGAGAGAGGAAGATCCATTGGGTTCATTGTCCAGTCAGTCTAGTCAGTGAGAGATCATGTCTCAAAGGAAGTACCACCCATGGAACAACAGTTGAAGTTGTCCTCTGGCCTTCATAAATACACACATGAACACACATGTACACACACATGTATGAGCTCATACACACACGTGCATGCACAAACATGCATGAGCTGACACACACGTATGCATATACACAGACACATAAAGAGAGAAGGGAGAAAAAATTAAATATGGGCTAGTAAGAAGTTGTGTGCTCTTAAAAATCCCAGCTGACTTTTCAGTAGACTGTGCCTGTGGTCACTGAAAGGAGCTTGTTTTATTTCTTTTGGGTCCTGATTCTTTTCCATATTTCTGTTAAAATAATTTTAATGTCAATGCTAAATCTTTCTTAGAACTAGTTCAATTACTCTTGACTAGATAGATCCTTCAATTAGAGTAAGCGGATATTTCAGTATTGCTCAGACCTTTTCCTTAAAGTTAATATTTTGATGTGAGAGAAAGAATGGAGAGCCAAGAAAGAGAGAGGAGGCGAGAGGAGAACATACTCTCTGACATGTTTAATGTCATTCATTTAGAATAAAACCTAGTGTGGTTTCTTAATTTAATTTTATTCTGTATTGAGATATTCTTTATTTTGATAGATTCATTTCCATTTGACAGTTTTTGTTTCAATAATCATCAGAAATATGGCTTATTTTCAATGAACTATCATTTGATGTATAAATGTTAAGTTGAATCTTTATTGTGGGTGTTTATTTTATATTGACACAGTTTACGAAATGCAAATTCATGAGATTATGTGACATTTAAAAAATTTTAATAACAAATGAATTTACATATTTGTGTGTGTTGCATATGCTTCTGTGCATGGGAGCACACATTCCCTTGTACATGCAGAAAATAGAGAAGGGCATTTACTATCCTCACAGAGTCTGAGTCTCTCACAGAGCTTGGAACTAGGCTGATGGTGAAGAGGCCCCTGTAATACCTATCTCTATTATCCTCCAGCACTGGAGTTATGAGCAGGGAGGATGGGTGCTGGGGAATTTAACTCAAGACCTCATGCTTTTGAGGTAAGTTCTCTTATCCACTAAGGCCTGGCTCAAGTCCCTGAGTTGGCATAGTCTCAAGTTCCTGGAGCCAGACTCACCATTTAAAGGGTGGTATGACCATTCTGGCTCAAGCCTTGGGCCGATAGAGTTGGGTTTTACTGAGCCTGTGGCCCAGGGGAAACTTTTCCAGTTCTGATCCAAAAAGCATGAAATTAGTTGTCCCCTACTAAGATCTCACAGGGTGACTATATTTTAATTTTTCCACCTTGTGTAATTTTGCTCTTGATCAATATTCATTTACCACTCACAAGGTATTTTTATACATATGTATAATTTGATAATGTATATAATTATAATTATGTGGTTATAATTATTATAATTATATATTGAATTGTGTGAATGAATTAAGACTTAGTTAAAAATAAATTGTTATGTTGGGTAGAGATGGAATCAATACCTGAAAGCTTTATTAATTTTTTGAGGCAGTCTTTCATATAGCCAATATGGTTTCTTGAGCCCATATGACCTCAACTCACTTATGAAGCCAGAAATAACTGAACTCCTGATTCTCCTGCTTCTACCTCCTGAGTGCTGGGATGACAGGTCTGTGCCACCAACTGGGATGACAGGTCTGTGCCACCACACTTGGTTTACACAGTCCTGGGCACGTAACCCAGGGCTTCAGCAGACAAGGCAGCCCTTAAAACAAACTCCCACGGTGCTCCAGAAATGACTTGAATAACCCCCCGGATCTGGTGCCCCAAATTCACAGAAAATTACTTCTACAAATCTCATATAATAATCACAGTTTATAAATAATTTGAAGATAAAATTGAGTGCATGGCTCTCACAATAATAGTTATTGATTGTTGAACATCGGGTGTGTCTATTTTTTGTCTATCCAAATTAAATCCTGGTTTTTGCACCTCTAGTTTAAACCAATTTCTTGCTGTTCTGGCATCTGTGGAGACTAGCTGCTTGCCTCTCTTGTCTATTTCTCCTATTGTGTTCTCAGGGGTGATTATATGTATGAACTGGTTTCCTGCCTTTTTAATTCTGAAATATTTGTATTTCCTGCAGGAGATACATTTTCTCTTTACCCTGGCATCTGAACTCTTCATTTTAGATGGGAACAGTGTTTAAGCAGATGACTTCTTAAAGAGTTAAACACAGCATTTGAAGAAAATAATTAACAATGCAAGTGATCAGAGATTTGCTATTTAGATAGGCTAATTAAAAACAATTTTAAATGATGGTTATTAAATAACATTGCAAATGTGGGCAGAACATTTTCATGGTGCTTTAGAACTATTCCTTTTGGAACTTTAAAATGTCTGGTTTGAAGAAAAAAAGACAACAATAATGGTTAATTCCAGAAGAATCTATAGGTCTATTCAGTGATAGTTAGGTAATTTGGGAATTGTAGACAACCTGGATTAAGGCTTAGTTCCAGCTTATTCTAAATTGTTGTCATGATTGTCTATTCATTCCACACAATATAATGCTAATGATCTTTCACTTTTTGTCCATTTTGAGGTCATTTTTGGGTATCCTTTGAAATGTTCAGGTAATACATCAAAAGTACATCCTTTCAAACGATTTGCACTGTTTAGATAGCGACAGTAGGCTTGAGAGCACACTCTGCCAACACCATATTTTATTTATACTCTCTGAAACAGCGAGGCCACAGTGATCCTGGAGCTTCATATGTACAATTCATTTGCATCATAAGCTTTCTGTTTCTTTCAAAGACGTGTTGGCATGTACAACCCCGGGAAACTGATCTAGTATTTCCAGAGGATCAGGTGTTCTTTTCCCTCTCAGCTACTGAATAGATCTGACCACCTAGTATGAAAATGGAGAGGGACAAAGAACTTAATCTGATACCCATGGCTCTGATTGAGTTATTTCCAGGTGGATGTGACAGATGTTTCTCCATTCGCTCCAGGCTTCCACTGCTAATTGAACTATAATGGGACTGACTGCAGGGAAGGACAAATTATAAGTCAGGGCACAGTCTGAACCCTGGGTTCTTATGACCTTCTAAAAGACGTTGGTCGGGCGACAACGCCTGCTCATTTCCCTGCGTGCAGGAAGGGATGTATGATGGTGTTAGCCACAGTACATCAAGGAGCTAATGTCCTCAGAAATTAGCAGTGCCTTACTGTTGACACTTGTTATCAATCAACTTGTTTCTTCAACTGTGATGTGTTAACTGGTTACAAATAGAGAGTAGTAAGTCCCAGCCATGAATCATGTATTTAGAGAAGTCACTAAATCTTGATGGACCACATTTTCATCATTGTTAAAAGGAACAGACATTACCTTTCTTAGGGTATGAGAAATGAGACTTTTGTGTGCCTGTGAATACTATACACAGAATAAAAGTGTTATATAATGCCTACTTGAAGCATCACTTGAGATCTGTATTTGGAACTGTAGTTCAGTAGTAGAGTACTTTGCCTGGTACTTGTGAGACCTTAAGTTTGATTCCTGGCACCATCAAAAACAGAAAAATAAGAATAAAATATACAATAAGTGAACAAATCTGATTCAAAGAAGATCCAAAACAACTCACTTCAGCTGAAGCAAGGATAGCATGACAACAAGCAGATAAATGGGATGTAGCTCAATGATAGAGCCTTTGATTACCATGGTTGGGACCTGGGCTCAATATTCAGCACTATAACAAAAAAGGCAGAAAAAAGAAAGGAAGAAAGAAGGAGATAAAGAAATCAAAGGAAGGATGGAATGAAGGAAGAAAAGAGAAAACGTGCAAAGTTTCTAGCTATGGGTTCAGAGTAAGTGGCAGTCACCAAATAAGATGAGAGATGATGTCATCCATTGCATAGCAAGTATAGCTATCAAGGAATGGGTTGGCCCCTCATTTAGGTGGAATCCAAAATTTACTTTACACACATATCTGCAGCCATAGGTGTTTCTGTGTTCATTTGAAACAGTGCAATTTCTGAGTTGTGAAGGACAACATGATAGATTAATAATCCCAGAATTTGGTATTGGAAGAGTTGGTTTTTCCAGTCCAGTTTGACACCAGAGTGCAGTGGAGAAAGGCATGAATGATTTAGCTTGTGAGGCTTGCAAGGTGGAATGAGGGAGAATGCACAAGAGGAGATCTGTGAGTAGATGGAGCACAATTCATTATTGTTTGTATTATCTAGGTGAGACTTGATCTGACTGGCTCCCTTCAGGTCAGGCAATTCCCCTGAACACTGACTCATGGATACAACTATCCATCTGTCTTCTGTAGTTGCATATAGAATGTGTGATAGAATACTCTGACAGAAAGAAACTTAAAGGAGGAAAGAATTTATTCATTTCGTCTTACACTTCCAGGTCACAGACCACTCTTGAGGGATGCCAAGGCAAGAGCTCAAACTGAGAAAATCTGAAGTCAGGACTGTTTGCCATTGCCTGCAGAATTACCTCCAACCTGGGAACTCACTTAGAACTAAGCAAAACAGCAGCAATCATGGAGGATTCTGCTTGCTAGCTTGCATATTTTCTGTTTCTCCCCTGCCTTCTTCTCTAGATAGACATCATCTGTACATCCCAGGCCTAGCTGTCTAGGGAGTGGTTTCACCCACAGTAGTCTAGACTCTCCTTACATCTACCATCAATTAAGACAAGCCCTCACAGATAGAGTAACAGGCTAATCTATCAGTTGAATCCCTCTGAAGATTCTATGCTGTGTCAAGCTGACAGATGAAGCTAAATAGCACACCCAACACCCAATAAGCATTTCAGTCTTAATATACCAAACTGAACTCCAAGTAGCCCCGCTACCCAAAATCACTGTTTCACCTTGCAGGTGTATTTAACCTTTGGGCCACATGCAACCCAAATATCTATGAATGCCATGCTACACTATATCATAATCTTGCTTAGAAATTGGTGATTTTCTTTTGATGCTGTGATTCTGAACTTCTCAAGTGGTGAACTCTGTAGATGACATTGTGCTGCAATGTCACAAGATCAGTCTGTCTAGTAGAGATCCCTGTCTGTTAGCAGCAATTCCATTCTATAAATTGCTCATCTCCAAAATGGAGTCAGCCTTGATTCTTATGTTTTACTCATATTTAGGCCATCAACAAAGCACTTTCCACTGCTTTCAGTACATTTCCAGAATTTGAAAAACCCTTTCTTCATTCTAATTTCTACATATCCTCCCCCATACTATATTATATTACATAGTGTGATGAAAATAATTTTGCACAATGCCCTCTTTCTGTTAAAAGTATTCAGTAGCTCCTCCACATAGTAGGTTCTAAAACCACATCAGTGTTTATCTGCTCTGAAATTCTCCTAGGATGTTTCCCTCTATATTTTCTTAGGACATTGGGACTTATTTCTTCTACCTAGAATACTTTTCACCTGATGGCTGCACAGCTCACCTCTGTCTGTTGATAGCCCCATTGTGAACTGCTATACTCTTAGACTGGAGAATAATAATTTTACAGCAGGCATTCACTAAAATTTTGAGAGAATTAATTTGCCTTATGGTATGGTTAGCTACTTTCCTTTTTGCTGCTGTGATAAAACAATGTAACCAAACACAAATTTGTGCGGTAAAGGGTTTAATTCAGCCTGTTTACATGGTGTGTAGTTCATCACTGAGGGAAGTCAGGACAGGAACTCAAGCAGAAACTTGAAGCACAAGCCATGAAGAAATGCTACATGCCAGCCTCTACTCAGCTTGCATTCTTAGACAGTTCAGAATTACCTACACAGGGAATAGTGCCACCCACAGTGGCCCTCCTACATCAATTAGCAATTAAGGCAACCTCCAACAGACATGTTTACAGACCAACCTTATCTAGATAATTACTTAATTGAAATTTTCTTCTCTTCAATTTCCTCTCAGACGACTCTAGACTGAGTCAAGTTAACAGTTAAGGTTAACCATGAGAGGATAGGATAAATTTTCTAGAGAAATGAGATGAGCCTGTTTTGTGACATGTAGGGAGTATGACTAGGCATCCAAGTATTTTTAATGAGTCAAACACTTTATTTTAGAATCTCATTATTTTGTAGTTTATTTTCCATAGAAGTTGCTTCCACTTAACCTGACTCCTCTTTGAGCTGTTCATTAGATACTCATTTAGACATCTTCTATCTATGTCAGGCCCAAAGTTGAGTGCCTTAGCAATTTTATCTCATTTGGAACCATTTTTTTGGTACTATGCATTCATTATGCAGGAGAGGACATGGCATATCAGAAGGGTGAAGGAAATTTCCCAGAGTCAGAGTGAGCCAGCGTGAGCCAGGGCGAAGCTGGGCAGAAGAAAGTCTTAGATTTCATTCTCTTAGTTTCCAATCTGTTGTGCTTTACTCGCGAGTCTTCAATCAATGAGAATAAAGTGTGCACAGTGACAGCCACTCTTACTGACTCCACCTTCTTATCATCTTCTGTTTCTAGAGGAGATCTAGAGATGTAGAGCAAATGCTAGTCATTTACTGCTGGGTAACAAGTCACTCCAACATTTTACAGCTTAAAAGAGCAGCAGACATTTGTCCCATGTCTCTGTAGGTCAGATGTCTGGGAACACTGAGCTGGCTCATTGAGTATAGCTCCTGCCCCAAGATTTTAGTCCAGACATCAGCTAGGGCTGGGTCTAAAAAGTTACATTTTGACAAATTTTTAAAATAATTTTGAGATTTTTAAGTTTTGGTTTATGTGTGTGAATGTTTTGCCTGCATGTACATATATTCACTACATGTATGACTGGTGCCTATGGAAGTTGGAAGAGGGCAGTGGGTCCTTTGGATTTGGCGGTACTTGTGGTTGTGAACCACCATGTGGGTCCTGGGAACTGAACTCTGGTCCTCTGCAAGAGCAGTAAGTGTTCTTGACTTCTGAGACATTTCTCTAGCCCCTACTTTTGATAATTTTATATTCAAGGTGGGAAGGACTTGTGATAAACCTGATTTTAGGTGTTAAGAATCATCAGAGCCTGCCTTCAAGACTGGCTACCACCATCTGGTCTTTTGCCACCCATAACTCCCTGCTTCCCATATGTGAAATATACAGTTTTCCATTACACACCTCTAATTTTGCTTATAAATGTGGCAGAATCCTATTCCATAAATCAACTCAAGATATTACTAATAGCCCACTACTTCCTATCAGGTCATTTTTCTTAACTTTAGACATTGAATATATACCAAGAATAAAATCTTTCTATGCCAAGGACTGGCCAGAAATACTAAAAAAATAATACAGAATTTTCATTCATTAACCTTGTAGTGTAACATATTGGAGAGAGATGATTACAGCATGCTATTTGGGATCCTAAATATTTTGGGGGAGTGAATAACTATTAAAATGAGATTGTAAAGGACCCTGTAGGTGAGGGCGAACTTATACTGGCACTTGAAAGTTGCAGAGATGTGCATAAGGCAATTAAGTAGAAGGAAGCATTATACCTACAAGGGCAGTTTCAGCATCAAAACTTTCCTCTTCCTTGTTAATATGGGCAGACTGTAGGCTCTCCCTGTACCACATTGTCTTACTTGGAGAACCTGCCCTAGTTTCTACTTTGTGGAGTTACCTATCAGCACAGTGGACCAGATTTTTCAAATCCATTGTTTATTTGGTAAAATTAGAATCATAAGCACATTGGTTCTGTTCACATGGCTTCCATCAATTTCCAAGACTCCAGTCTTGGTACACTAGTTCATTCTATTCACTTGCTTGATATTATATGTATATATATATATATATATTTTTTTCCTTTGCTCAAGTCTTAGCTGAAACCTCCGTAAATTTCAGATAGTCTTGGTTAGCTCTAGCTCTGTACTTGACATGGCCTAGAGTAATTTGAGAAAAGAGCATCAATTGAAGAATTACCTGGATTACACTTGTCTTTGGGCATGTCTGTGGGAGATTGCCTGGATTGTTAATCGATGTGGAAGAGCTCAGCCCAATGGGAGTGGCACCATTCGCTAAGCATGTGGTCCTAAACTGGATAAAAATCTAGCTGAGCATAATCTCGTCTATGATGCAGCAATCACAATTCCACTGCCCAGCTTCTTTGGCCCCATAGTCAGTTCCCTGGTCAGTGGTAATCCTGTATGGAATAGCAAGGGTGTCACTTTTCAAGTTCTTGCCTGGAGTCTGTGCCTTGACCTCCCCCATTGGTGGCTTGTGGTCTTCAAACGCAAGCCAAATAAACCCTGTCTTCCCTAAACTGCTTTTTGTCAGTGTTTAACACAGTAACACAATGAAACTGGAACACAGGCATTTCTTTGTGGTCATTATAAAAAGGAGACATTAGCACATGCACAGGTCATTTTGTTAATGAAATCTTCACTTATTATATGCCCAGTCATTGTCAGGGGCTTAATGAGCATCATCAAAAGAGAAGCCATGCATCTTCCCTCCTGTTTGCATCTAAGCCCAGCCCTCTGCTTTGCTTCTGTATTCTGTAAATTGTTAAATATTTTGTGATGTTAATGTTTGCTGTGGAACACAGTGTTAAATGGGAAGACCGGACCATGGGGTTTATTCCTTGTGTTGCTCATGAATAATAACACATGATTAATTCTATATTAGGTCTTGACATATCATAAGGCTCAGGAAACTGCAGCAGGGATTATCATTGTGATAGGCTTTGTCATCTGCTCATTGAATACAGTGAATTGCAGCAAAGAACATTAGGAAAAGCCAGCACAACAGACTCTGGTTGGTCTAGGGAACTAGAAGAGGGTCCCATGTTTGGCAGAACCCTTTGGATTGAGAAAGCAAAGTGGAGAGGACTAGGCTACTATCTCTGTTTGGCTTTAAATCTTTCTTTATGGAACCCATAGTAATTGAAAGGAAAAGAAAGCAAACTGAAAATACCTTCTAGAAAGTGGCACATCATTTACATTCGTTTCAATTTTTATTATAAAAGACAGGAAAGTATCCCACAATAAGCCTTGATTATTTACCAGAGACCCCGAAAACCCAGGGTCTGCTTCCTGGCTCGTTCCAGGCATTTCTATTAAAAGTTGACTGTAACTCCCTGTCTAGATTAGCTTTGTGGAGCACAAGACAGGAAGAAAAGCATGGCCCCTCTTTGCTACTTGGGGACGAATGGCTACTAAGGGAAATACACTATTTTTAAAGTCATCATTAAGGTTTCGTTTCGGCAAGATTATTTTCCTTGCCGGAGAAAACATGGTTTCACTGACAAATTGCCAGAATCTGCAGTCAGGGAAATGGCCTTTCTCTGATGGCTTCTTCAAGCAGATACTTTCCTAAGACCCCAATGCATGCTCAAATCGTGCTGCATTGGATGCGGGGCACACTGCATTGTCTCTGCTTCTGTAATTCATTTCTTTACTCATTTGTCTAATTATTTATTAATCAAATCTGCTTTTAGAGAGTTTTGCACATGTATACAAGATGGGGGTTGCTGTAACCCACTGCTTCTCTACCACCTCTTATAAACTCCCTCCCACACAAATTTCCCTCCCATATTCATATCTGAATTATTTTGAGATCCACTGAGATGGACCAGGGCCGTTTGTGAGACTGTGGGAGCCAGGTGGGCTCAACAGAAGGTATACAACTAAAGGCAGTGATTCCCACTCTCCTAGAATCAAGTGACAGTCAAGTTCAGTGGTAAAGGGTCCTGTGAGCCTCCTGTGACCTCCTTGATTCATTGTTGATAAGTCCAGTTTTGTGATGGTCCAGTGAGATAACTACAGTATTGAGTTAATAATTGCAGTGGTTATATAGAGTCTAAAAATGGCAGTCTATAGCCCTTTGTTTGATCAGGCTCCTACACACTTCCTAAGCGCTCTTCAATAATGTCTCCTGAGCTCTACAGCGAGTGATATAGATGACTTGCTTAGGGATTAACCCATATCCATTGCTTATTCTCTGCATTGTGGGGTAGCTGTGAGTTTCTGCATTTACCACTACTGGCTCTAAGAAGTGGCTTGGGAAAGAAGGCCTGAAGCTGCTTTTGTTGATGCGAATGAGCATAAGTATTTCAAAGGCAGTTTGTGACTATGCTAGGTTAATTAGCCATCAGTAATAAGCTCCCAGGTGGACCTATTACTTCTCAGACCTGGATTATTACCCAGGCTCACAGCTCCAGGTGGGGGTCTTCCCACTGTCTTCCTGTGGAGCAGGCTTCAAATCCAATCAGAGGGCATTCAATAGCCCCCCAACAGTTCAAGCCACCGTTGCACAGGTGGGCATAACTTGCCATTCATTTAGTTTCCTTTTACTCCTTTTATTCTGATTGCTCTAAATAAGTAATCTCTCTGTGTGTTTATGTGCATGATTGTGTGTGTCAATGCACATCTGTATGTATGTTTGCATACAGAAATCAGGAACAGCCTCAGGTGCCTTCTTCTGTTGCCTGTGGCAGGGTGTCTCATTGGCCTGGAACTTCATCAAGCTAGACTAGGCTGGCTAGCTAAGGAACTTGGAGAGATCCACAATCCATCTGTCTCTGTCTTTCATCTCATCTTCACTGGGGTGAGAAACAAGCGCCACTGTGCCTTGCTGCTTTTCACCGGTTCTAGAGATTTGAACTCAGATCCTGGTACTTGTGTGGCATGAGTTTTACTAACTGATCTATCACCCTAGCTCTCTTATACATGAGGTTAAAAATAGCAATATCTCAAATACTCATCCTATTTTTCTATATGGTCCCTCCAATAATCGTATGTATAGATTTTCTTAATTTCTAGTCAAATACAGTGCAATATTGAGGGTTAATTTCAATCCGTCCTATACACATTTTGAGATATCTTTTATTCTCTTTGTAAAGGAAGAGTATGTCTACCAGTACTTCATTGAGATGATAATAATGAAGTTAATCATTTTCCTATAGTAGGCTTCTAGGTTACTGCCTCTATAATTAACATTACTATGTTTCTAATTAACATTTATAATTAATCCTGATATGAACACTGGTGTGGACAATTTTTAATACTTAGGATTATTTCTGGCATAATTGCTACTCCAGTGACAAACACCCTTTCACTGAGAAGTTCTCAGATTTCACTGCTCGATACTTCAGCAGACTCTTCACCCACTGGGGACAGGCCTGGGGAAAGGTTACTTAGCTGAAAGCTAGAAGCATTGATTAATGGGAAATGGTAAAAAGTGGATGGGTACGTATAGCCTAGAAAAGGCAAATTTGGGAGTTTTGTCATGATAACTACAAGTTATAATTTTTCTTTAACTCTAGAAGAGGAGATAAAACCAAGTGATTTGGATTACAAGAACCAGAGTAGAAATAGAGATGAGCATGCTTAAGGTATTTAGGCTACTTAAAAGAAGAAGTGGCTGTGCTGTGAGATGTTGAGAGTTCTCTGTCATTGGAAATGTCTCATCACTGTGAAGGATACCAGAGAAGCTTGGGATACAGAGCTCCTTTTCAATATCCTTTCAATTTCTTGGTCCTTCCTTGCCCCTGTTAGAGCTTTCAGTGTCTTCTCATATCTCCACACTGAACATCCGCCTTCGTCTCTTAATTGTGCTGGGAGTCAGAAGATGCCAGGAGACTTGCTCTGGGGAAGAGAAGGAGAAGGATGGCAACAACATTGGCACATATGGGAAATTGTTGAGAAAAGATTTGACTATCGGGAATGTGGCATTACCGCAAGCTCACCTCTCTTAAAAATGGTTCTCTTCTCACAAGACTGCTTCTTCTCTGTGACAGTTGTTCTACAGCAATTTTAAAAATTACATATATGTGTGTGGACAGGCATCCATCTATGATGCATGTATGGAGGTAGAGAACACTTGGTGGGAGCTTGCTCTCTCTTGCCACCATGTGACTTCTAGGGATGGAATCGGGTGTCAGTCTTAGTGGGAAGCAACTTTACCCACTGAACTATCTTGTTGGACCCCACTTTACTTTTTTTAATATCGTGTTAAATGTTAGCAAGAACATGTCAGCCTGTTCCTCAGCACTGACATCTTTATCTTCTATGTGTTCCAAAAGAAATTAGGAATCAAATTAATACAGGACGGCAAATGTTTACAGCTGACCAAACATGAGGCAAGGCGAAATGTAATCTTTCCCTACCCTCTCTACAGGCTTCTTATGAGTTTTAGAAAGCTATGAGATGAAGGCCAGAGGATATGTAAATGTAGGTGTGAGCCACTTTAGTGGGTCCTTTACTTAAGTGAAGGCCACTCAGACAAGTTGGTTCCAGAATGCCATTCCATTGTCTCAGTCTTTTCTCTGTTACAGTGTGTGTGTTTGTGTATGTATGAGTGTTGTAGTGTATGGGTATGTGGACATGGAGGAAGCCAGAAGAGGGTGTCAGATCTCCTGGGCCAGAGTTACAGCTTGTTGTGAGCCACCTGGTGTAGGTGCAAGGACCCAAACATGGGTCCTCTGGCAGAGTGTCAAGTGCTCTTAAACCTTGAGCTAGCTCCCTAGCACCAAGATCCTGGACTTTGGAGAGAGAAGAGCCTCTGGGGTTTTACGGGATGGTGGCTGTAAGATCCCTTCCCATCCCAGGCCTGGCAGAGCTCTCTGTGATGTGTAGGAGTGCAGTATTTGTGTCTTCTCTCTACTTTAGAGGCCAACTTCAAGTTGACCTCCTGCACACTTGTTAAGCTCAGTGATTATGCAAATGAGAAAAGGTGATAAACTAATAGCACTAGGGAGGGACCCAAGTGTTTGTCTTTAAAACCTCTCTTCTCTACTGTGAACTTCAGCTTGGAATCTCAGTTCCCCTCCCACCTTGACTGAGCCAACTCAGAATCCCCACACCGTGACCAATGACAAGCTTTTTTAAAGCAGCTGCAGGATCAAAGTGCAGCTGTGACCACACAAAAAAGTGACATTTGGCCCACAGGGTGACATATTGTGTTGGTTTTTGTCTCATAAATATATAATCCCGTGCAAGTGTAATTTGATCTGCTTGGATGATGAGCTGTGTATCTGGTTTCCCTAAAGGACTCGCGGCACCTGTGGACCTGGTGTCACTGCCACTTGTCTAGCGGGGCAGCCACCATGGGAAAAAGTAGGTTTCTTTTACAGTCATCTGTGGGAGGGCCTGGTCTGTTCTCTTCTGCTGCCCAGGCTTCATAACCTCACCTTGTATTTGTGCTGATGCATTTAGAGGCTGTCATTTTTTATTTTAATGTATATAAGACATCTCTGATATACCTCTCCTGTCTCTTGACGACTTCTTTGTTCTAACAGACATCTCTCTCTGACCTTCAGATTTCTGAGTGGTATTTCTCACCCCCCAACTGACAGAGGTCATGTCTGTGTTGATGTTAATGTCTAGTCCTCTGCTCCAGTAAAAAATTCAGTTCTGTGGGAAGTTATATTTTGAACTTTCATCGAAAAAGGATTCTATTAAAATGGTATTTTAAAGGGCCCATAGGTCATTTGAAGCTTCTGAATGCCACTCCTGACTAAAAATAAAAAGGGGGTACTATTTGTAGAAATTACAAGGTTTGTGACATTCCAGATGACGAGCCCAGCAAGTAAAACTCATTTAGTTCCCTCTAAGAGCTTTCCTTAATCACGAATTACAGTTTTCTTATCACAGCATCGGTGTGTCACCCCCTGTCCCGTATCAAAGCTTCAGTGTGTTGGTTGTGTGTCCTGTCAGGTTAGAAAGCTGTCCTTGGTGTTTTCTACAGGGATTGGGATCAAACCCAGGGCCTTTTGCATGCCAGATAAGCCCCCAAGCTCTGAGCTATAGACCACCTGTTAGCATTAGCATTCTGAGATAAGGTCTGGGCATGTGCCCAAGACCGGCCTTAAACCTGTAGCTTCTCCAGGGCTGAGATTTTAGGGATGTGCCACTGTGCCTGAATAAAGGGTCCTTTTCGACTCTTTAGGTATCCTCCAAAAATGTGTCTATCAATGCTCACTTGGATTTATAATTAGTGACAGCCTGGAAAATGTTTATTATACAAATTGTAGTGTTTTTGGGGGGTGAATAAAGAAGTTAGGCATATGACGAAATAGAATTATGCAATACTAGAGGCCTACAATTGAGAATTCATTTTCCATAAGTGTTTGAGGCTTTGCTTTTCTTAGACTAAATCTTTTTTATACATTATTAGTTAATTTTTAAAATATTTACATATTCATTTACTTATTTTTTATTTTTGCAATATTGATTTTCAAGACAGGGTTTCACTGTATAGCCCTGGCTGTCCTGGAACTCACATTGCAGACCAGGTTGGCTCTGAACTCTCAAAGATCCCCCGCCTCTGCCTTCTGTGTACTGGTATTAAAGGCATGCGCCACCACCTCCTGGGTTGTAGTAAAAGATTTATTTTTATTATTTTTTATTTATGTTTATGTTTGTGTGAGAGAATGGCTGCAGAGTCCACAGAGGTCAAAAGAGGGCATCAGATCCTTTGGAACTCCAGGGTTAGGTTGTTGAGGATTGTGTTGGGAACCAAACCAGGTGCTCTTGAAGAGCAGCAAATCCTCTTAGCTACTATGCTACTCTCTCTCTAGCCACTCTTCTATTATGTGTATATTATATGTGTGTATGTGCATATAGACATATTGTAGCTCACACATATGTGTATGTTTATGTATTATTGATAATAATATTTTATTTTATAGTATTTTGTAATATTACAAGTCATTCTTTAGAACAGAATGTGCTTGGTTCTACTGATGTCTTCATTTGTTTCTTTACATAATTAGTATTTACCACATACTCACTCAGAATAGATGCTGGGTTCTGATCCAGGCATGTAAAATGGTAAACATGTTTAGCTTTTACATTGTGTCACAAATTTTTGTTTGGACACTCCAGAGGTCACAGGAATATTGGTATGGCTTTCAGAAATGCATGCCTTTAACAGGCTAATACCTCAAATAAGTCAGCTAGCCCATGTAAGTAGCAAGGTAGCAGACATGCCCTCCTCTGGCTGTGTCTAAGGGACCTTGTACTTTCAGTTGGCTCCTTAGTGGTAAGGGTTGGATCCTTTGGCTTCTTGGGAGGGCTTGGATCTATGCACAGTTCAGAACTCTGTCTTGTGTGTTTTCCAAGACCAGCATGTTAAGAAATGTATTTTTACCCTAGAGCTCCAATAAGCCTTCTTTACTCGCACCCACGGTTTCCGCCCTTATAATGGAGACTGACAGGCTTAGTCATCCTTTGCAGAGTGGAATAGTTTAAAAGACTACCACAGATAGTTTTAATCAACTGTGGGTAACAGTAAAAATAATTTCACAGAAGAGATCCATCTTATTGCTGTTTAATTAAAATCTCTCTGCTGGTGGAAGTTCTCTCTCTAGTGTTTTCTTTAATACATTTACGATGCATCTGTCTAGGCTCCCTCACTAGAGATATCTTTCATTATAATCCACTTATCTAAGTTTGTAATTAAACTTCCACATGTAAAATTTCCAATGGCAAATTGCCAGGTTATCCAGTGAACTTTTGTCTTTCTCGGAGAGAAAAGAGAGAAAACACCTTTTAAAAAATTGGGTTTGGTAGCTTGGCCAGTTTATCGTTTTTAAAGTATTTGTTTGTACTATTTGTGGGAATATAAATCAAGACAGTCATTATGCAAACAGACACCTCAGACAACCAAAACCAGAAATAATGTAAATGGAGCTAGTCTATTCCCTGGGTATATATCCATGGGAAGTAGAAAGAGCATGCCAAAGAGATGCCTGCACTCCTATTTTTATTGCCTTGCCTCCACAGCCATCCACAAAGGCCCACATATGGAATCACCCAAAGTGTATCAATGGGCAGATAAAAAAGGAGATGTGGTATATTTATACCATGCGAGGGCAATGATAGTTGAAATGTACTGTGTAACAATTGTCTTGAGGCTGGTTGGGTTTGTTAAAAAATGACATTAAGTCACAAAAAGGAATGAAATCTTCTTGTTTGCTAAAAGATGGATGGAACTGAAAAGCATTGGGTCATGTTGAAATTAGCCAGATAGAGAAAAATATAGCATGCTCTCAGTCACACATATAACCTAATAAATTTGATTTCATAAAAGCAGACCATGGAAAGTGGTGTTTGAAAGGACAGACAGACACAGGCAGGGGACACACAGAGATGTGGGATAATGGGTATCAAGATACAGTTTGACAAAAGGAGTAATTTACGGAGATACACACCCCAGTTGGGTGACTATAATTCATAGTAATTTATTGTTTCTATTAGAACAACTAGACAGAAAGAGTTGGAAGTTTAGTAACACTAAGAAATGATAAATGGTTAACTAGATAAAATGCAGATTGCCCTGGTTTGATCACTGTGTTTTCCATGCCTGTATAGAACTATCATATTATACCCATAGACATTTAATATTCAAAAATATCTGCTTATTTGCACAGACATATATTAGTAGCGAGGCATGGTAAGAAAGAATGACTTCTATTTAGTGTCAATGATTGCTGCCTCTGCCTTTGAAACCGAGCCGTCAGCGCAGGGGTCGTGTTGTATATCTCAGTGTGGACTTGGCTCTATAGCTCCTTACTCTGGTAAGTTGTGGTTTTCTGTAATACTATTTGTTGCAAAGGGAAGTTTCCGTGATTAGGTGTGAAAACTAATGTTGTGGAATATTATTTATAGTTGTGCTAAATTTGTCTTTTGATGTGGAACTTTTTTTAATGGTACAAAGTTGTGTTACATTCTTTTATGTTGCATTTGTTTAACTCTGTAAAGCTGTGTTGTTTTGCTTATGCAAAACACCTCATTGGTCTAATAAAGAGCTGAATGGCCAATAGCAAGGCAAAAGAAATAATAGGTGAACCCAAAGAAAAACATATAGTTATCTTCCTGGATATTGGAAGTAGAATAAGTGAACCAAAGAAAAACATATAGTTATCCTCCTGGATATTGGAAGTAGACAAGATTG